>CM070687.1:3589301-3887996 GCA_036346265.1 Melocanna baccifera | reverse complement strand
AAAACAAAACTTTTCTACCGCGCACCCAAGAACATCATGCTAAGGAAGGATCATGGATCGTTACCACTTAGACGCGCAGCGCAGTGCGAAGAAGAATTGAAACCGATCCAATCTCGCGCGTCGAGGTAGTAGTGGAAGTAGCCGATCGTCCCAACAGATCGTCTCCTCCACGCACGCCGATCAAGATCGCAACGAGCAGCGCCTCCACCGTATCCACACGCCCGGGTGGAACGCCGATCGCGAGTGTACTAGCACTCGTGAGCGGCTAGGGTTTGGCTCGGGAGGTGGCGGCTAGGGTTTTGCTAGATGTTAGCGGGACGAATCCCTCCGCCCTCGCCTCCATATATATAGACCTCCTCACGTGGGCCTCGTGGACCGAGGCCCAATAGGAGTCTATTCGGATCTCTATCCGAATTGAGCCCATATCCGAATCATATTCGAATTAGTGTTCCAACCCGTTAAGCGTGCGACCACAGAGGTTCACGTATACTTGGTCGTGACCCGGAAACGCCTTTCCGGTTACCATGTTAATAGCGGCCTCTAGTAAGACATATTAACCCCAAAGTATATGTAAAGATCATATCGGCTGAACCTATAATGTTCTCTCATGTACGAATCCCTTTGCCTCACGATATAGATTGAGCTCAAGGCGAGACCTGTGTCATCCTCTTAATAGCTCAATCACTCTCTCGATTCCGTGATGGATTATAAACTCGTGATTGACTCCTCAATCACCTTGGCATGGCCATGCACTTTCATAATCCATTACATCGAGGGGCCCAGAGATATCTCTCCCATAAGGAGGGGCAAATTCTATCTTGATCATTCACATCCCACTACATGTTTCATGGCAAACCCGAAGACTACTTTTATGACTACCCGATTCACGGAGTAGTGTTTAGTAGTCCCAAAATAAGCTACTACTCATGTTGGGAACCATGATGATCTCAAGTCTAAGGACTCTACATAAACACTACTTGAGACCAGCGATGACACATGGAATCTCTGCAGTGTCTCATGGCGAGTCTATCCAACATATGTTCACTAACACATGTCCATATTATTGATTTGGTATCACCATACCATGATCCATGAGACATGATCATCAATCAATACATATCTGATCTTTGTCTTTGAATCATATTTGTTCCTCATATGATATACGATCGAGGATCATTTAGAAATAGCAACATCTTAGTATTTAAGAGTCTCATGAATAAGTCACATACTCATTGATCAATAATGATGATGTCTATTCCAAGGAACAAAGTAATGTATCATAAACATAGTATGTGATATATACAACATCTCCATGTTGCCTCTAGGGCATATCACTATGATCTCCCACTTGCACTAGAGTCAACCATGTAGGTATCTAATACCCATTGCCCTAGTGTGAGCCTCATGCTTTGGTGGGAAGCGGCTTTGTCAACGGATCTGCAATGTTCAAATCCGTTTGTACTTTGCATATCTTCACATCGCCTCTCTCCACTATCTCGCGGATGAGATGAAATCGCCGTAAAATGTGCTTGGACTTCTAGTGCGATCTAGGCTCTTTGGCTTGCGCAATGGCCCCACTATTGTCACTGTAGAGGTCCATTGGGCTGGAGGCACTAGCCATCACACCAAGCTCAGAAATAAATTTCTTGATCCAAACAGCCTCTTTGGCAGCTTCAGAAGCTGCTATGTACTCGGCTTATGTTGTAGAATCAGCAACCGTCTCACGCTTGGAACTCTTCCGACTTACCGCACCGCCATTCAGCAGAACACAAATCCAGTTGCGATCTAAAATCATCTTTGTCGGTTTGGAAGCTAGCATCGGTGTAACCATTTACAACGAGCTCTTCCTCACCTCCATAGACAAGGAACACATCTTTAGTTCTTCTCAAGTACTTCAAGATGTTCTTTACGGCAATCCAGATGACTTTCACTGGATCGATCGTATCTACTCGTAGCACTTAAAGCATACGAAACATCCGGGCGTGTACAAAGCATGGCATACATAATGGACCCAATAGCCGAAGCATATGGAATCGCATTCATTTTATCCCGCTCATCGGTGTACTAGGACACCGATTCTTGCTAAGATTTATACCATGTGACATAGGTAGAAAACCTTTCTTGGAATCATGCATATTGAACCTTTTCAACACCTTGTCAATGTACGTATCTTGGCTTAATCCAATTAGCCTTTTGATCTATCTCTATAGATCTTGATGCCCAGAATATATCTGCCTCTCCTAAGTCTTTCATAGAGAAACTATTTTTAATGAAGACTTATGATTCGAGCAAAGGAATGTCATTTCCGATCAGTAATATGTCATCCACATATAAGACCAGAAATACGAAGTGCGCTCCCACTAGCTTTTTGTAAACACAAGGCTCTTCTTCGTTCTTGATGAAACCAAACCCTTTGATTACTTCATCAAAACGAATGTTCCAACTCCGAGATGCCTGCTTTAATCCATAAATGGATCTTTGGAGCTTGCATATCTTTCCAACTGATTGCGGATCGACAAAACCTGTGGGCTGTGTCATGTACACATCCTCACTCAGATTTCCATTAAGGAAAGCTGTTTTGACATCCATTTGCCATATTTCATAGTCGAAATATGCAGCAATCGCTAGAATGATCCGAATAGACTTTAGCATTGCGACGGGCGAAAAAGTTTCATCATAATCAATACCTTGAATTTGTTTGAAACCTTTGGCCACTAATCGCGCTTTATAGATGTGAACATTTCCATCTATGTCTATCTTTTTCTTGAAAACCCATTTGCATTCAATGGTTTTAACACCATCAGGTGGATCAACCAAGTTCCAAACTTGATTCTTGTGCATGGATTCAATTTGGATCTCATGGCTTCAAGCCATTTCTCAGAGTCTGGTCCCACCATTGCTTCTTCATAGGTCTTAGGCTCATCGTTGTCTAACAACAATATGTCCCGTTGTTGAGTAGTCAAGAACATGTACCTCTCAGGTGCACGACGTGACCTTTCTGACCTACGTGGTGCTGGTGTGTCCACAACAGGTTCTTCAACAGTTTGTTCATCTGTTGTGGTTACAGAGGAGCTGAAACGTTATCGTGTGTTTCTTGAATTTCTTCAAGTTGCCTTTGTGCTCCCACTATCCCTTCTTGAGAGAAACTCTTTCTCTAAGAAGACACCATGCCGAGCGACAAACACTTTGCCTTCTCCTCGATTATAAAAGTAATATCCTTTTGTTTCCTTAGGATACCCGATAAAGAAGCATTTATCGATTTAGGAGTGAGCTTATCAGATTGTAAACGTTTTACATAAGCCTCACATCCCCAAATCTTAAGAAAAGACAAGCTAGGACGTTGTCTGTCCACATCTCATATGGTGTCTTTTCTATCGATTTTGATGGAACCTGTTTAGTGTGAGCGCTGGTGTTTCAAGAGCGTACCCCAAAAAGACAACGGAAGATCACTTTGGCTCATCATGGAGCGCACCATATCTAATAAGGTGCGATTTCTCGTTCGAATACCCCATTCCATTGAGGTGTTCTCATGGAGTCAATTGTGGAACAATTCCACAATCCTTTAGATGATTGCCAAACTCATGGCTCAAATACTCGCCTCCACGATCGGATCGTAGAAACTTGATTGTCTTGCCTAAATGATTTTGCACTTCATTTTGGAATTCTTTGAACTTTTCAAAGGATTCGGACTTATGCTTCATCGGTAGATATACCCATATCTACTAAAGTCATCGATAAAAGTTATGAAATATGAAAACCACCTCTGGTCGTTAAGCTCATTGGTCCACATACATCGGTATGTACAAGTGCCAATAAGTCATTTGCCCGTTCACCTTGATCGGTGAAAGGTGCCTTTGTCATCTTGCCAAGTAAACAAGATTCGCATGTCTCTAATGATTCAAAATCAAATGAGTGCGAATACCATCTCTATGGAGCTTCGCATGCGTTTCTCATTTATGTGACCTAGCGGCGATGCCAAATAAGCGTGGGATTCAAATCATTGGACGTTGCCTCTTTGCATTAATGTTATAGACCGGTGACCCTTCAAGAGTAAGAACGATAACCCATTCACCAATGGAGTATGACAATAGAACATATCTTTGAAATAAAGAGAACAACCATTGTCCATAGATTTAAAGTCATAACCTTCGCTTGCAAACATGAAGCGTAAATAATGTTCTTTGAAAGAGATGGAACACAATAACAATTATTCAATTCCAAAACTAATCTCGAAGGTAAAGACAATGGCATGGTGCCAACAGCTACCGCAGCAACTTTTGCTCCATTGCCAACGCGAAGATCCACTTCGCTCCTCCTCAAACTTCTACTTCTTATTAGCCCCGCAACGATTTGCAAATGTGAGCAACCGATCCGTATCAAATACCCAAGAATCAGTTGATGAAGTAGCAAGATTGATCTCTATAACATTTATACCGAGTGGAAGTCGTACTTCCTTCTTCTTCTCAAGATCCTCCAAGTACTTTGGGCGTTCCTTTTCCAATGTCCCGATTGCTTACAGTAGTAACAATGCATCGAGATGAGCATCGCCCTTCTTGTCTTTCTTGGCCTTAGAACCGCTCGCGATCGCATCGGGAGCTTTCTTTCTTTTGACCGCGATTCTCTTGACATAGGGCTTGCCCTTGCCTTTCTGCATCATCATCACATGATTGCTGCTTTTCTTAATGCTTTCCTCGCAGATTTTAGCATCCCATGCAACTCGGCGGTCTTGTCCAGTTGTTCATGTGAAAGTTCATTATGAATGGCTCAAAGCTCTGGGAAGCGGCGGAGAATCACATCGTAGCCAACTCTTGGCTAAGGGAAAACCAAGCTTTTCCGGACTCTCAATGTAGCCAATCATCTTAATCACATGAGGGTGACGGATTCCCATACGCAAGCCTCGCACGCAAATAAGGACTTTGAAGTATTGAACCTCTCACCCTTGCTTGGTTCTCAAACATACCACGTAACCCCACAATGATATTGTAGGCATCTGTGTTCTCATATTGCTTCTGAAGCTCAGAGGACATTGTGGCAAGCATGAGACAGCTCACATCAAGGCAATCATTCGTTTGCTTCTCATAAGCTCTCCGTGCAGCCATAGTAGCATTATCGGGCAAGTCTTCGGGGTAAGGAGACTCAAGGACATACTCCTTGCGCTCTTGCTTGAGAACAATTCTCAAGTTGCGATACCAATCCAAAAAGTTTGTTCCATTGAGTTTTTCTTTCTCAAGAACAGATCGCAAATTAAAAGTATCTTGGATGCGGCGTTAATGACATGATCTACAACACAAGAATATGCAAAGTTTAGCACTATGTTTATGTTCATCTTTTATTAAACTATTTAGCAAAAGACTCCCACTATGAGTTTTGCAACAAAACTCCCTCTAAGTTACATAGTGGGTAAAGATCCTCATTTCACTAATTCCTAGTGAGCTTTGGCATCACGGCTAGAAAACTAGTGACATGGGTAAGCAACACTTTGCTAATCACATCCCTATGTGACTCTACTTTGGGTGACATTAGTATGCCTCGGCCCCAATCTATGCCCCAAGGTCCAAAACTATTTTGATAACCTTGTTAAGTAAACCAAATGCTTCCGCATGTAGATGTCCGACATCTACCCCAAATGATGATGATAACCGATGGCACTCTACTTTGGTAGACCTACCATGCGGTGATCATTATCTTTGGTGCAACATATGGAAGGGCATTAACACCTAATTTTAAGAGGATTCTATCCTACCAAAGCAACATATCACATATATCATTGCATAAGAATAAGATAGATAACATCATAGATAAACACATTTAACTGTGAAGTAGTATGGCCCAAAAATGGTGATATCCATCTCCAAGTAGGTGTAGACGATCTCCATCCTCCACATCACTCCTTTAGGCCACCATGCTTAAAAGCTTGTAAACTCAAAACTAGGCTACTACCTATAATAGCTAGAAATCGAAGATTACAAAGATAGATTCAAGCATTAAGGTCGACACGCAGGTCGTTAAATACAATATATACAGCTAACAATAGCTGAAATAATCATGACACGCAGGCCATGAGCGAATGTTACATGCATCACATACATCTCATACATTCAAATAAGCTATAGGGCCATACTATTCACATCATTCTCTGCAAAAACAAGTTAGACGAGAATCGCATTCTACCTAACGATGTGAACCCAAGACACTATACAAGGGGATACACGGCGGTCCGGCGGTCGTGGCGGGGGTCGAGGGGAGCGCCTCAGGTTCAGGCAGCGCCTACATTCAAATAAGCTATAGGGCCATACTATTCACATCATTTCTGCAAAAACAAGTTAGACGTAGAATCGCATTCTACCTAACGATGTGAACCCAAGACGCTATACAAGGGGATACACGGCGGTCCGCGGTTTGAGGCAGCTACTCGAAACCTCTCTGCAATTACATAGATCGCATCTATGAAATCGCTATGAAAATCTTATCGAGCCGATCAAATCAACCCAAATCCGAGCCATTCAAAATGTCTCAATTTTCATTAGATCAATCATATTGATCATCGCGATCGGTATACTTGAGGAGACCACAACACAAGACCTCGATCCGTTGACTCGATCTATCGATTGTGCGTGATTAGCCCCGATGGTGATTCCGGCCGGTAGGGGCAAGTCGCGCGTACATCAAAGAAGGAGCACGAACTAATCTTTTTGGCCTTGTGATGCTATCAACTCATACCAATTTCAACCCCTTATGACCGATTGATCTCATCAACCCGTGCTACCTTATTTAGGCGTAATAGATCCAATCTACTACTATCGCATATCAACATATATGCGCTGATCCAGATTGCAAACTAAGCAAGATGGCTCGATACCACTATTGGAATACGCGAGGCTACGGGCGAAAACAAAACTTTTCTACCGCGCACCCAAGAACATCATGCTAAGGAAGGATCATGGATCGTTACCACTTAGACGCCAGCAGCAATGAAGAAGAATTGAAACCGATCCAATCTCGCGCCGAGGTAGTAGTGGAAGTAGCCGATCGTCCCGAACAGATCGTCTCCTCCACGCACGCCGATCAAGATCGCAACGAGCAGCGCCTCCACCGTATCCACACGCCCGGGTGGGCGCCGATCGCGAGTGTACTAGCACTCGTGAGCAGCTAGGGTTTGGCTCGGGAGGTGGCGGCTAGGGTTTTGCTAGATGTTAAGCGGGACGAATCCTCCGCCCCTCGCCTCCATATATATAGACCTCCTCACGTGGGCCTCGTGGACCGAGGCCCAATAGGAGTCTATTCGGATCTCTATCCGAATTGAGCCCATATCCGAATCATATTCGAATTAGTGTTCCAACCCGTTAAGCGTGCGACCACAGCAGGTTCACGTATACTTGGTCGTGACCCGAAACGCCTTTCGATTACCATGTTAATAGCGGCCTCTAGTAAGACATATTAACCCCAAAGTATATGTAAAGATCATATCGCTGAACTCGTAATGTTCTCTCATGTACGAATCCCTTTGCTCACGATATAGATTGAGCTCAAGGCGAGACTGTGTCATCCTCTTAATAGCTCAATCACTCTCTCGATTCCGTGATGGATTAAAACTCGTGATTGACTCCTCAATCACCTTGGCATGGCCATGCACTTTCATAATCCATTACATCGAGGCCCAGAGATATCTCTCCCATAAGGAGGGGCAAATTCTATCTTGATCATTCACATCCCACTACATGTTTCATGGTAAACCCGAAGACTACTTTTATGACTACCATTCACGGAGTAGTGTTTAGTAGTCCCAAAATAAGCTACTACTCATGTTGGGAACCATGATGATCTCAAGTCTAAGGACTCTACATAAACACTACTTGAGACCAAGCGATGACACATGGAATCTCCGCAGTTGTCTCATGGCAGTCTATCCAACATATGTTCACTAACACATGTCCATATTATTGATTTGGTATCACCATACCATGATCCATGAGACATGATCATCAATCAATACATATGCTGATCTTTGTCTTTGAATCATATTTGTTCCTCATATGATATACGATCAGGGATCATTTAGAAATAGCAACATCTTAGTATTTAAGAGTCTCATGAATAAGTCACATACTCATTGATCAATAATGATGATGTCTATTCCAAGGAACAAAGTAATGTATCATAAACATAGTATGTGATATATACAACATCTCCATGTTGCCTCTAGGGCATATCACTAACACACGGTACTTGCTGTAGGCCTGGCGATATCGGGGATTCCGGGTCCACGCGTCGTAGTGAAGCGCGGCTGGAAGTTGGGGCATCGCGGCTGTCCGCCCTCTCAGGTACAGGCTCCGACGCGACCACCGGTGAGGGCGGTGGAGCCCGAGCCTCTTTCATGCTCCTCACGGCCCCCCTGAGATCCGCCAATTCCCGCTGGAGCGTGCCAAGGGCCGCCAACAGGGCATTCTCCGTGGCGGGCGTAGATGGGGTGGCAGGCACGCCTGGCAGTGCGGTCGATGTCATCGCGACCTCTGCTTGCGCTCCTGGGTTGCCCCTCGCGTCCGCGCCGTGGAGCTCGGTGCCGACTGTGGAGCCGGTTGGCACTTCCGCGCCGGGTGCGGAGGCGGTGGTCGCGCCTTTACGACCGTCGAGGCTACCGCTCCCTAACGTCCGGTCGGTGTCGTCAAGGTGACTCGTCGCGCCAATGGCAGGTTGGGGTGCAACGGGTGGGTTGGGGCCGATCGTCACGTCAATGGTGGCGGGGTCGATGGCGTCGATGGTGGCAGGGTCGATGGCGTCGGAGGTGGCGGGGTCGATGGTGTCGATGGTCGTGCGATGAGCGTTGTCATTTTCTTCCCCGACCGCCGATGCCGAAGCCCTGGTGCTGACGCGGGGCCTCGCCGCGGCCGCTTCTTTCTTCCTCGCCGCCGATGACGAAGCTCTTTTCGGTGGCATCCTCCCCCTTGCAGTCTTGAGGCTTGCTTCCATCGTCCCCACGGACGGCGCCAACTGTTGTGGCTACAGACCAAACAGAGAGAGTATGGTGGTGGGGAGTTAGGTAAACAAATGACCTCTTGGGTCCTTCCCAATACTCGATATCATCATATATATATACGTACACTCGTAAGAGTGTCTTTACAACTGTGGCTTCCCACCGAAGCCCTCCTTAGTACATAGTTCTCAACAGGCTAGCTGGGTTTAGGTGGGGGCCACCCCTACAATAGCTGCTATCTTGCGCTTTTCCATTGTCTGCTCGATGATGAGTTGAGAAGTATGCCCATCTTGAGGTAGAGGCTGAGTCTTGATCCTTTTGCAGGTCAATTCTTTTGCAAGTATCGTTTGCTTCAAATTTCCAGGTCTCGATTGCCTTGACTTGGTCACCAGCCATTCCTTTTTTGAAGCCTGACGAGGTTTTCAGCAATAGGGTGAGAGGGAAGCAGCATGAGGTACGAAGAGATTCGCATAGACAAGATATTCTATTCCTAATTAAGGAGAGCGCACCCAGAGAATTGGGGCAACGCACCAACCACACAGAGCAACCAAATTTTTATAAACAGCTTTTCCTGTGACTGCAAAATAGAATGCCCAAGGGCAAGAGGGCAATGCACAAGGCCAAATAAAAGAAGCAATGTCTAATCGAGGCGGCACACAAAAGAGAACACAGGGTTCTGAACACTAAATCTTATTGGGACTGAAGAAGAAACCAAATCTCTTTTTGCAATGATACTCCATCTTTCTTTTATACCAATCCATGAATGAAGGTATCACTTCATGAACCATAGTTCTCTATTCCAAGCTTATAATCCATAGCTTTTATTGATCTGACTTCTTTTTGGTTAGATCCAAGTTAACTCTCTCTGCTGTTTAAAATCCTTACTCAGCAAAGGCTATCTCGTATCCAATCCTTCCAATCAACAAACTTCCTTATTCCATTATCAAGGTTTCAACAATCCAATCAAGGTTATCTGCCCCTTAAGAACTTCCAACCTTATTAATTCATGATCAGCTAGCTCTTATGAACCCAAGTTTTACCAAAGGTTACGAAATCCAGATTTCGCTAGTGATCAGTCCACTCAACTCCATAACTTATGATCACTTTGTTTCCATAAATCCAAGTTTCATCAAATCCTAAAATTTTGTTATTGGTCATTCCACCCACTTCATATTTCTTATGATATTACCCTAATCCATCCTTCATATCAGGGGTCCTTAATAATCCAAGTTCATCCACCATTGATGCACAATTTGATTCCTTAGGTATTCAAATCTTATCATCCGAAATTTTTTTTCCAAGTTACTGCCTTGGTATTATTTATCCACCGATAACAAGACTATCAACCAAATTTAAAATCCGAAGGTTATTACTCATTCTTCTTAATTACCTAGATAATCTAGCAATTCCTTTAGTGGTCAACTATATATCCATTATTCCCTCATGTATTATCCATCCAAATTTCATCTTGCTTGCTGAGGTTGCAAGGTGATATCCATAATTATATCTTTCCTATTTATAGAATCTAATTGCTCTTCTTATGCGGCCAAACCAAGCTTCTCCCTAGTTGCCGCGTGATTATGATCCTCCCTATAAAAAAAATCCAATATTATCCAAAAGTTTCTCCTGGGTCATCTTGTGATTGATAACTATCCACTAGAAGCAAGGTGGCAGATCAAGATGATAATCTGCGGGTTATTGCTTTATTATTCTCACTCCATTAATCTTTTCAGTGGTCAACTTTATTCCAATATCCCTTGTATATACAATTATCCGAATTTCACCTTGTCCAATAAGGAGTTGGAGACCACCGTTAAATCTTTCTCTGGAACCAAATCAGTTCATCTACTTAATCAATTCCGTCTATGAATACATCCACCAATGATATATTTCACTTAATTGAATTGATCCACTTCCTTCATAAATCCGAGTATCAAATCAAATCATTATCCACTGAAAATAAAGGCATTGGGCAACTCATAATCCAAACTTAGTGCTATCTTCTTTATCTCCAATAACCCTTGTGGTATCCAGTTATATACATTTATTTCTTCATGTATAAATTAATCCAATCTTTCAAAATTTCTCTTTTCTAGAATTAACTTGGTCAACCTCCTTAGTTAATCCAATCATGAATGAGTCCACATTTTCCTCCACTTTAAGCAGTTGGATTGATCCGTTCTTTTAGCAGATCCGAGTATTTGAAATCAAGTTATTATCCAAAATAAGGGTGTCAGATATCTCATAATCCAAAGTTAGCATTATTCTCTCAATTCCAAATACCCTTTTGATATTTAGTCCTATCCTGTCATTCCATCACTTATGTATGCTTTTTAGAGTTTTATTTGTTGAGGAACCGTCGCTGGAGACCAATCCGATCGATTCCTCTGCTTAGAACAAGAACGAATCAATCACAGAATCACAGAAAGAATAGATTGAACACAGAGAGAGGTAGAGAGAACTCCTGGTCTTTCTTTATTGCTTCAATTCAATGAGGTACAAAATCAACCATATGGCTTTCTACTTATAGAGGGGTGGTGAGGTGCCCACTACGGATAAGGACTCATTTAAACAGAGAGGATCCGTTTAAACGGGAATCCTTATCTCTAGTTTTCTAATACTCCCCCTTGGGCACTCATCCGACATACTCATGCTTCATTAAAACTCCATAAAAACCCAGTGGGAAAAATTTGGAGAAAGAGTACATGATGCATGTTATGCTGCGATGCACAAATTACCTCATTAAAAACCTTGACCGAGAAACTTCAGGAAAACTCGTCAAGGGAAAAAGAGTACAATTCACCCAACTTCATTCAGTCTTCAGGACTTTTATTCTTTGGGTACTTGATCTTCAAGATCAAGATTCACTAACGGGCTTGAGGGAATTCTCCCCCTGAATCCAGCACTTCTCTAAGTCTTATCTTACCGATCCCTCGTACGCACCTTTCAAAGCTAGATGCGGGGAGGGACTTTGTGAATAAATCTGCTAGATTTTCACAAGACTTACTATGCAGTACTTTAATCTTGTCCATCTTTTGCAATTCATGAGCATAGAAGAACTTGAGGTTGATATGCTTTGTGAGATGACTCTTCACATAGCCCATTTGTACTTGTGCAACGCAAGCGGCATTATCTTCATAGATAATTGTGGGGGTTTGCATAATGTTCATCCCACATGTCTGCTGGATGTGGTGAACCATTCGGCGTAGCCAAGCGTATTCACGTGCGGCTTCATACAGCGCTATTATTTCTGAGTGGTTCGTCGAGGTAGCTACAAGGGTTTGCTTAGACGATTTCCAGAAAATTGCAGTTCCACCACACAGGAATACATAGCCTGTTTGTGACTTTGCGGTATGCGGGTCAGACATGTACCCAGCATCTGCATAGCCAATCAAGTTCAGATCTTGATTCTTTCTGTAAAACAATCCAAGGTCCTTGCTTTCTTGGAGATATCGGAAGATGTCCTTTATGCCCTGCCAATGACTTTTGGTGGGCTCTGCACTATACCTTGCTAATAGGTTCACGGCAAAAGCAATATCCGGTCTAATGCAGTTTGCTAAGTACATGAGTGCTCCAACTGCACTCAAGTATGGGAATTCCGGTCCCAGGACTTCCTCCCCCTCTTCCCTAGGTCGGAAAGGATCTTTTTCTTGTTGTAAAGATCTCCCGATCATCGGTACTTTTGATGGGAATGCTTTCTCAAAGCCGAATCTTTCTAGCACCTTCTGGGTGTAGGTCGACTGATATACCAAGACTCCTGCAGCGACATGCTCAAGCTGCAGGCCTAAGCAGAACTTGGTCTTACCCAAATCTTGCATTTCAAACTCTGACTCTAAGTAGGAGCTTGCTTCTTTTATATCTTCCACTGTCCCGATGATATTCAGATCATCTACATACATTGAGATTATACAGAATCCATTCTGAGATCATCGTATAAATACACAAGGACAGTCTTCATTATTCGTGTAGCCTTTCTTGCAGAGAAAGTCGCTTAAGCGATTATACCACATTCTGCCAGATTGCTTTAGTCCATACAGGGACTTTCTAAGCTTCACACTGTACAGATTTCTATTTGCTCTGTCTTGGTTCAGGAGAGGAATTCCTTCAGGGACTTTCATATAAATCTCCGAATCCAAGTTACCATAAAGGTATGCAGTCACAACATCCATCAATTTCATTTCTAAATTCAAGTTCACTGCCATTGAGATCAAGTATCTAAAGGTAATTCCACTCATAACTGGGGAGTAGGTTTCTTCATAATCAACTCCAGGACGTTGAGTGAAACCTTGTGCTACCAGCCTTGCTTTGTATCTCACTACTTCGTTTCTTTCATTTCTCTTTCGAACAAATACCCACTTGTGTCCTACAGGGTGCACATGGGGAGGTATGCGGCATACGGGCCCAAACACCTCTCTTTTGTTCAGAGATAGCAATTCAATTGCTATTGCCTTCTTCCAATCTTCCCAATCTGATCTTTTCTTACATTCAGTGAGCGATGCAGGCTCGGGATCAAGATCAATGATTGTGGCAATTTTCTTTGCGAAGTAGATATCGACATTGGTTGTTGTCCTGTTCAGGGACTCTCCCGTGTGCACATAATTTATAGCTATTTCTTCATGAGTTGTTTCTTCTGGAGCTTCATCTTGCGCATCGCTTCTTTCAATTGCAGTGGCAAGTCCCTTTAGTTGTTCAGCTCCCATGTGTGTGCACATATCCATGCCGATGGGGATATTCAGATCTGGTATATCCTTTTCAATAGGTGTCATACTTGTGCCAGGTCTCAACTGGCTCCCCTTCTCATTCTGGGGGACTTCGGTGATCGGCTGTGATAAGTCCTTCTTATCCTTTTTCGCTAGGCGTCCCCGGTTACTTTGGATTCGAGGAGCCGGAGTTCTCGTCCTTTTATTCTGAGGCCTCTGGACAGGATTAGGGATACCTTCAATTTTCTTTGGTATTTCAACCCTCTCTGGTGCATTGCGTGCAGGCACATGCGACTTAGTCACGCTCTTCAAATCACTAAAGTGATTGGGCAGTTAGCTTGCTAATGCTTGCAAATCGATGATCTTCTTGACTTCTTTTTCAGTTTCACTAGTGCGCGGGTCATGTGCAGGAATTCCCGTGGCTTCCCACGTAATTTCCCGACATTTTTCATCAATAAGTTGATTTCCTCCCCCTAATGTCGAAAAATTATCCTCATCAAAAATACAGTCAGCGAAGCGGGCAGTATGCAAATCTCCCGACATGGATTCCAAATACCTGATTATGGATGCAGTCTCATAACCAACATATATCTCAGTCTTACGGAGAGGGCCCATTGCAGTTCGCTGCGGAGGGGGTATAGGTACATAAACCTTGCATCCAAACCTCCTGAGATGAGAAATTTTCTGTGGTGACCCTTGCACTAGTTGCATAGGTGAATGGATGTTGTAGGCCGAAGGTCTAAAGTTGATGAGATTCGCTGTATGTAGGACTGCGTGTCCCCAACATGTAGCTGGCAAATTACAATTCTGCAAGAGGGGTCGGGCAATAAATTTAATTCTCTTGATTAAAGCCTCTGCCAAACTATTCTGGGTATGGACATGCGGTACCGAATGCTCAACTGCAATCCCCATCGCCATGCAATAATCATCAAATGCCTTTGAAGTAAATTCTCCGGCATTGTCCATTCTGATGGACTTGATGCGATGATCAGTGAACACATTTCTGATGCGAATGATCTGCGAGATCAATTTGGCGAAGGCGTGGTTTCTTGTGGAGCATCTATGAGCACCATGAAATATCTAAATGGCCTTGAGATAGGCTGAATAGGACCGCAAATGTCTCCCTGGATGCGTTCCAGGAATGCAGGGACTTCATTCTTCACTTTCAGAGTGGAGGGTCTAGTAATTAATTTCCCGGTGGCACATGCAGGGCACACAAAATCTTCATGATTCGGGAAATTCTTCACATTAATATTATGCCCGTGAGAATTGTTAATTATATTTCTCATCATCCTAAGACACTGGTGGCCTAATCTGTCATGCGAGCAGAATAGTTGAGCTTCTAAATCATCTTCAGGCGATTATGCAGCTGCGCCTTAATGTTGGTATAATATAGCCCAGTTTGTAGTGAAGGAAGTTTTTCTAATACCCTTTTGCCATTCTCTTCGCGCTTCGTGATGAGTAGGTATTTCTTACCGTACTCTTCTTCAGTCTCAACGTGAAAACCATTGGCGTGAATATCTTTAAAACTTAGGAGAGTTCTAGTCGATTCTGGGTACAATAATGCGTCTTCAATGACCAAAGTTGTGCCCATGGGAAGTATAATTGTGGCTCTTACAGAACCAATTATACATGCATCGCTTCCGGCGATTGTCGTAAGGCTGCCTTTGCTCTTACGAATCGACTGAAAATACTTAGTCTCTCTTAAGATGGTATTCGTGGTACCACTGTCGGCAAGGCATACTTCCTCCATAGGGCGCCACACTTGCTCTAATATAAGGTATTTTATTAATATGTATTAGAATACACACAACACATAAATAAAATACACAAATATCAGAGCATATTATGCCATTGTAAACTGAATAAATGAATGAATTATTCCAAAATCATCCAACCATTATGAGAAAATAAAACTAAAGTACCATCCATGCAAGTTCTAACTTGTCCAATTAATGCAAAATAAATGACAATTAATGTCTCATGCATTCTGTGCATCAGACGAAATCAACTAGAAAATCATTGACTTCTTCGGCTATCTTCTCAGGCGTGATGTTCTCTTCGAGAGAAATCATGGAGGTGGCTGCCTCTAGGTCGTAAGGGGGTGCTGCTGCCGGGTTGGACTCAACCTCCATCATTTCAAGTAGCTGCTCAATATGCTCCCCCTCAACTGCTGCAAAGTGAGCTTCAGGCTGCCCTTTGCCATTATTCTTTTGGGCTTGGTGGGCATCAATGATATGTTGCGGTGCTTTACAGATCCGCGATCAATGCCCCCACTTGCCACACTTGTAGCAACCTTGGTTCTGCTGACCATAGGTTTTACCACTCTCCTTAGCCCTTTTGTTATTTGGAGCATCTGACTTGCTTTTCTGGGCAACAGCCTTACCCTTCTTCCCCCTTCTTTTCATCAAGGGCTTTCGCACCTTGTAGCTCCCAGCGTTGGCCTCGCGGCCAGCGGAGCTCCCCAGTGGCTGAGTGACGTAATTCTTGTGGAGAAGTTCATCCTGAGCCTCCGCAACATGCATCATATCAATCAATTCGGCGTACTCCTTGTAGCCGTCTTGAAGATAGTTGCGTGCGGATTGTACAGCGTTGGGGTGAAAGGTAGACAGGGTCTTCTCAATCTTCTGCTCATCTGTGATCTGCTTGCCATAGAGTTGAAGATTGGTACAAATTCTGTGCAAGGCAGAATTGTACTCCCCGACCGTCTTGAAATCGGCAAACCTCAGTCCGATCCACTCCTGCTCTGCCTGAGGAAGAATGGTGTACTTGAGCCTCTCAAACCACTTCTTTAGTGCGGTCCAGAGTGCTAGCGCGCTTTTCTCCGCCATATACTCATTCTTGAGAGTAATGCAGAGATGGTGCCTGAGAAAATGAAGTGCATGATCATTCTCCTCGGGTGTGGGTTTGACGTCATGCCGTCCGCCAATCCCAATAGCTGCGCGGAGCTTCCTGGCTCCAAGTACTATCTCGACATCAGATGCCCACGTCAGATAGTTCTTGCCATGCTGGGCAAGCTCCTTGAACTCCCGGTTCATGATGCCAGTCATCTACATGTGATGAATGGAACAAATAAGTTTACTTCAGGTAAACATGCATGAAATTATTTACTACAGAAAAATAAATGGTACAATAGGTTCTCATACTGTCTCATAAATTTCTATATATTTTTCATAATTTACTGCTAATTTTCAGTGATTAAAAGCAATTAAATAATTACAATTAATCAAAAATAGTAAATAAATGCAGAAAATATATAAAATAATAATGGCATAAATAAATAAGCTCCAAATGCTGAAAATAATGCAAATTTCGGGTTTCTAGGTCCCTTTTATGCTAGAATACAAATTTTCAGCAATTTCTGGAATTTCTGGGGGTTTCTATGCGAATTTTTCATTCGGAGAAAATTTTGCGTATATATATTAAAATTCCTCAGTGGGCCTTTTGAAAATTCCATGATCAGCCCGTTTTTTCTGGCCCAAGGCCTCCCGGCCTTTTCCTTACTCGGCCCAAAGCCCACCGGCCCCCTTTTTTTTCTTTTAGCCCCCCGGGCCCACCCGATTGTCCACAAGGGATGGGGTAGGGTTTCCCCTACCCCCAAACTTCCTGGCGGCAGCGGTTGTTCAAGCCGCGTGTGTGTTGGGCTAGGCGCGTTGGCGGCCAAGCGCTGTGGGCGGCGCAGGGACGGGCCGTGGGGCGGCTGGCGGCCGGCGGCGACGCCATGCAGGGCGGCTCGCACGGGAGGCGGCCAGCGGGAGCAGGCCAAAGCGCGGGAGCGGCGGCGGCGGCCAGCAACCAAGCTCGGGGTGCAGGCGCCCTACGGGCGTGAGCGCCGTGGTCGGCGAGGCGCCAGCGCGGCCGTGGAGAAGGCGGGCGGAGCCGTGCCAGGCGGACAGCGGCGGTCGGCGCAGGGAGGCGCCGCTTCAGGCGGTGCGGGACAGCAGCCCGAGGCCGATGCAGCGGTGGGAGCAGCGACCGTGGGCGGAGGGGCCGAGGCTTCGGCCAGCGGTGGTGGCCGCGCGCGTGCGGGCGCGGGCGGAGCAGCCGAGGCGACGTGCACGTGCGGGCGCGGAAGCCGAGTGCGGGAGCCGAGGTGTCGGCGTCGGTAACCGCACGTGCAGGCGTGGGCGACGCTGGCTGTTCGGGCGCGGGGAGGCCGCTGCGGGTGGCGGCGCCGAGGCTCGCGTCGCGCCGGCGAGGCGCTGTGTGCGGGCCGCGGCGCCAGCGGGCGGAAGGCTTGGCGGCGCCGGGCGATTCTCGGCCGCGCACACGATGATGACGGCAACGGCGGCGCCTCGTGCAGGAGGCGGCAGTCGGCCGGTGGCCGGCGCCCGTTTTTTTTTTTGCAATCTGTGATGTCCTGCATTCGAACAAGGAGAACAGATGCAAATTTAATGTGCGTGATCTACCGATCGACGGATTCACCGGCAACTTCGGGTCTGCTCGCGGTAGATCAATCTACAGTGCAATCGACATCCACCTTTTCGTGTAATTTACTGATCGACATTGTGCCAGTGACTTCAGGTCGGCTCGCGGTAAATTACGGCGAATTTGCACCGTAGACAAAATAAATATAGAACGCGAAGGAAAAGTAGATTCAAAAGCGATCTAGAAAATTCAATCTGTGCTTCGATGACTACCTTCGTTCACCGGAGCGTAGTCGTGCTGATAACGTGTTGAGGAACCGTCGCTGGAGACTAGTCCGATCGATTCCTCTGCTTAGAACAAGAACGAATCAATCACAGAATCACAGAAAAAATAGATTGAACACAGAGAGAGGTAGAGAGAACTCCTGGTCTTTCTTTATTGCTTCAATTCAATGAGGTACAAAATCAGCCATATGGCTCTCTATTTATAGAGGGGTGGAGAGGTGCCCACTACGGATAAGGACTCGTTTAAACGGAGAGGATCCGTTTAAACGGGAATCCTTATATCTAGTTTTCTAATATTATTATCCATCAATTAGATTTCTCTTCCTATCTTTAGGAAATCCATTCAGCTTGCTTATTAGTCTAATTCAATTCATATCTTGCTCAGATCCAAGTATCAGCTGATTGTAGTGCTTAGTACAATTTGAATCTGACCATTCCCATTTATTCAAGTCTTTTTAGGAATTGATATAAATCCACCAACATTGATCCATATGTTGTCTAGAAATCCAACTGGACTTGATTCAGTCTACTTAGCTTTTAGGTGGTCTATCCATTTTCCACTCAAGGTTTTATATTACTACCTCTTTAAGATCTGATATAAATCCACCAAAATTAATTTGCAATTATCTTGGAGGTAGTGGCATATATCTTTTCTTTCCTCACTGATTTGGATAATCCAATCTATAGCCAATCCAAACATTAAGTTGACCCAGTCATCTCTTTCTCAGAAGCTCTTTTCTAGCAATTAACTTAATCCGACCAATGCTTATCCAGAATCTTGTATCTTCGCCTCTTCCAAACAATTGCTTTGAATCCAACAACCTTCATATGCAATTAAGGATCCAGCTTGAGGTCTTCAGGAAGAACTTCTTTGAAAGACGTCCTAAAATCTTAAATTTTGAATTTCATGCGAGAGAAAGCTTCCAGAATTAAAATTCTGGTCAAAACAAGATATAGACAAGGAGAGATCAAGATTTAGGTAAGAGGAGACTGTCTAGGAAGGGTAAGATAAAGCAGTGATGCTTATATTTTCACAGATAGGGTTTTAAAGAAATAGTTCTAGCTTTCAGACTAACGGCCATGCTAACTAAGGTCACGACCTACAGTCGATATGCTCTGATACCAGCTCTGTCGGAACCGGATTTAGAAATCCGAATTTCCTCTGTGATTTCTGCACTGTTCCCTGAATCAGTAGCCAGTGCTCACAGTTACATCACTGTATATCAAAAATATATTAAGCGGAAGCATAATTTATACAGTAATAACTTACATGGACCGATTGGGCTGAAAAGCAGAGAGTGCAGCAGCGGAAAATCTTCACACAAGTGGAACCCTCAGACTTGCCCACAGGCAGCCAACTGGGGTTTTGCGACCTATGTCCATGGCCTTCTTGAATACCAGCTCTGTCGACCTTTTTTGAGCATTGCAAGGCCTTCTTCTATTCTTGACTGACTGGAGGGTAATTAGCAACAGTGAGTACAAATTGTACTCAACAAGCCACCACACAGAATGTAACGCTAATAACTATTACATGCAAGGCTGTGAAAGGAGGCTTGAGGTTATTTTATTTGCTAAAGCAGCATTTCCAAATATTATAAATAAATTCCTGTGACTTAGCAATTTTAACCAAAATGCAAGTTGTAAAGAGAGAGTGCAATATTTATAGTAGCGCAGGTTACATCCACCTTTTACAGTGTATGGTTACCTCCGTCAATGCTAATTTTGATTACTGGGCTACGTCCACCCTAATTACCGCTGGAGTACATCTCTCCAGGAAAAATCCAACAAAGTAGAGTACTTCTCTCTACTTAGTTTTCGTCCCGCCCGAAAAAGGTTTTGAAATAGAACTAACTCGATGATGTTCCCATGTCCGCTCTTGACCGTGAGCACGGCTATTCGAATAGTTTTAGACTCTGCAGAGTTTGCACAACTTTACCCACAAGAGATAACTCAATTGTTATATTCCGCACATTTCCTTGGACATGCGGATCAACCGGATTATCACATGACCTTTACAATGTATCTAGTAAAAGAATGCACTCGCTAAGGTTTCCATCTACAGGAAGGCCATTTAGGCGCCAGCTAGACCCCCTCTTGCGCCCACCGCTATCCGGTGACACGACCATCTCGAGGACGCTTTGCATCCAACGAGAAAAATCGTGCTTTCCCCCGAAATGCATTCATTTACTGGCGAGTACAAATTATTTAGTCATGCCTGCACTTTGCCAGCTTGTGGTTATACTATTTTACATGGAGGTCATACAAGATTAAGTCCTTAATTCGTCCAGGCGGTGCATACCACAGTCCAACCCCAACCACTCTTACCAACCGCCTAGACAGGTAAAGCAAGTTTTGAGGTTTTGAGAATCATAAGACAATCTGTACCAAAACTATCAGTCATCTACATCCCATGAGTGCCCAAAAATCAAATAAATCCAAATAGCGGCAAAAGTATATTTAATTAATTGAACTCATTTTATATTGTTTACAAATTGAGAGTAGAGAGGGAGCGATTAGAATGGATTTATTTGACAGGAAGGAGTCGATTGAATAGCTTTACCGTGAGGGAAAATTTTATGAATTAGAAGGAATCTGAATAAAGGATTACCCGCAGTATCTTGTTGCAGGGTTCAAGATACAAGGCTTGATCTTTTCTTTATAAGTTCCTTTATAATATTTTTATATTTATCAAGGAAGTTCCAAGAGCAAAACAGGATTTATGCATCTTTGGAAGATTGCCTGGGGTTATTTGGTAGATACTTGATTCATGCATCTTAAGGTGTTAGATATAGAATGAGGTGGAGCATTTTATCCAATTATGGCTAAGAGCAAGTTAATAATCCACCACTTATTAAAGAGGGTTGATGGTGATGATTTGCTAAAAACCTGATTTAATAAGATAAGGTTGCACAATAATAATTATTCTAATTGCTGGAAAAGCAATTAGATTATTTTGGATGCAAAACTGTGTTTTAGCAAGATTTCTTAAATAAGATTGTAATTGCTCAATAGATATTATTTTATACATGCTTTGGACTTTAGATTATAGGATCATTTTAAATAGTTATATGCAAGAGAGTCTTTTTGATTTTATTGAAGAAGGCTATTGGTATTTATGTGTCCAAAAGATAGTTTAAATTAGTAACCTTGCCTTGTATTAATGGATTATGGATACCAGGAGAAAGACATGATGTAAGTTAATCCAATTACTGGTAGGTTTTGAAAGATAACATTAAATTTATTTTGAACCTTGATGTTTAGATTTTCAGAGATTTTGGTTTTAGGATTCTCCTAGTAAATTTTTGAGAGTTCGGATTTTGATTTTGAAATCTGATTCTTACTTTTAAATTTTTGCTTTTCTTTATTATATTTTTGCCGCTGAAATTCGAATCCAAGAACTTCAATAAACAAAAATTTGGAATTCACCACAAATAAGAGAAGATTTTTATTAATTTTGCAAATCGCAAATTTGGGATGTTACAATAAAGTACTCCATAAGTTACAACAAGAGATTTAACAGAGTTAATGCATGCATAAGGGTTGACAATGGAAGGCATAGTAGGGTTAGTTGAGCGTAAAGCAGAATATCGTAAATAGATTCAAAATATGAATTTCATACAATAGATAGAAATAGCAATTTAACAAAGTAATATCGTTAGTGCAAGCTCCAATGAAACACTAACCTATTCACAGGTATCCCACCTGGTCCATCTTTTCAAAAGATTTCACATGGATTCCATTCATCCACAAACTTTTTAAAATCTCCTATGAATTTCATCCATCCATTAGCCTTTTTAGAAACCATTTTAAAAACCAAAGTCTAATCCATGAAAAACTTTACTCGGCTTGCCCATGACCGTGGCTAAATCATTCTAAACATGGCTAAGCAATTCTATAAAATTTCTAGTCAATGCTATTGTACTAACTAGATTTTCATCTAAGGTGACAAGGCACAAGGAAATTCAATGTCAAATTTGGCCATACACAAAGGATTTAGATATAACTAGAATTTAAACTAGATTTGAATAAAATTATCTATGCATAATAATTTTAAAAACAACATAAATAATTTAAATTACTGGGAGCAACATGATCAAAGGTGTAACTTGCCTTGCTTCGAAGTTTGCTGAGCTTCGCCGAAGTTATACTCTTCGGATTAGTCGTAGTCTACACGCGAAAAACCAGAATAAGCTAAACTTAAATAAAATCTAAAAATTAAAAAATATATACTAAGAGATAGAATATGAAGTTAGAATTTGAATGGATCCAAATGGAGTTAGGGCAACGGAGAATGACTTCTGGTAGTTTGAATTTCAAAGAAATGAATAAAAAAAATTCTTGTAATTCTTTTCTTTGTGAAGGAAAAGTGGTCGGAAGCTACAATATTTGTGTATGGTCGAAATCATAGTCAAATCAACGATTGAAGTTCTGGAGGTCGAAGTCGAAGACAGAGACTCTGAGTACGGGTGAAGCCGAAGTCAAAGATTCGATCGAAGACCCAGTTGGAACTATACCGTAGTCAAAGAACACTATAGCAGTCGTGATTACTATAGTGGTCGAGAACTAAGGGTAGTAGAAGGAGTTCTGTGTGTGGTCAGGATGACAATGAACTACAGTGGTCAAAAGCGACAATGGTGGAAAGCGAAGGTGCTCAGAGCCTTAGAGCGAAGCATGACAGCGGTCAAAATTGTCGAGACCCAAATATGCAAATCCGGACTCTCTGTATATACTACACTAGTCCCAGGATCACGCTAGTGCACACAGTCAACATAGATGTCATCACAACCATATACACGTTAAAATAAAGGAAAAGCTCAATTATCAATAGATCTCAAAAGGTACGACCTTATGGTCAAGATTACAATAGACTAGCCCGAAGGGCTTAACAAAAACAAGCAGCGAAAATTCAAAATAAAACGTAGCGGCCAATCAACAAGCCCACAAGCTATCGAGTGGAGAACGAAGCCTAATCCGCGAAGTTGTCAGAGTACTCTCCTTCTGAAACCTCCTGCTGGTGATACTCCTCTTCCTCAACTGAGCAACATTGGGCATAAAGCCGTGAGTACATTGGTACTCAACAAGTCGTTTGTAACAAATGAATGCAATATAGTATGCAAGGCTTACCAAAGGAAGGCTGAAAGGTTAATTTGCATAAATGATAGTTGAAATAATTACAGTAAATAGATTGAAAGCGAACTTTAAGTAAAACAATAATAAATAAATAATCGAAGGAATTGACATAACCACTTGCAGACCTCCCATCGACAAGCTAAACTAACCGCTTATGGACCTCCCATCCATAAGCTAAACCAACAGTGAATTAACCATCCACTGTCCAACCACAAAGTTTTCAGAAATAACTATACCTCGTGTGAAATCACCGAGCATTGTCCATGATCGAGGACACAGCTATTCGAATAGTTTTACACTCTGCAGAGGTTGCACAACTGTACCCACACGATGTGATAATCCTCACGTTAAAAAAAATCACAACAAGGCCTTTACAAAGTTCAGTTACAACTCAATCCGCCCGCTAGGGTTTTGCATCACACCCCCCTTGCGCCACATGGAAATCAGCAATCATGTTCATCTCAATGGCAAAATTAGAGTTGAAACATCCCAAATTAATCAGCCAGGTCCGTCCCATACCAGACATGTGGTTTGCACGGTAAAGCTCAGATCAATGGCGCACAAAGTTAAGTCCTTAATTCTACCCAGACGAGACTACCACATCCCTCGAAGTGCCCCAACACTTCCTCCTTTACTGCACGATCACTCGCCCGAGTGCAAAAACCAGGTTTGTATAACCACGCCAGTGACGCACCAATGTCATGGCACAAAAGTTAATAAACGTGGCACCGACCACTGTTTCATATCTCATTAAGTCAAATTAATAATTCACATGTGATAATAAACCAAATCGTATAATAAGCAAGGCTAAGCACTCTTATCGTACAACCCATGTGACAAATAACCTAGCATCACTAGTATATTTCCCAACCTATGGTGACAATGGTATCATGGCATTCCAAATTATCAAGGAGGGATGAATTCAATTGGGATGATAACTACCAATACAAGGGTTTGAATAAAAATAGCGATGCAATGTAATTTAAAATAAAATAATTAAATAATAGATTGTAAATTGGGTTCAACATGATTAAAGGACATGACTTGCCTTGGTTATGCTCAGCGAGGTACTCTTGGTCTTCGGGCGTAGATCCTGCTCCTCCGGAATCCGAATCTAATAAGAGAGAAAACGATCAAAATAAGAAAAACACATAAAATGATAATCAAATAAACGACCAAATGCTAGAGCTCGATTTTAGATGAATTTAGAAAAAAGAACGAGGTCAATCGGAGTTAGGACGGAGGAGAACGGGCCCTCGGAAAATAAACCCTAAAGAAAATTCAAGAAAATCGGAAAATACACCGTGCTGTGAACTCGGCGTACGATAGGATGGGTCTACCGTGGATGTGGTGCACGAAATAGTGGGCGCGGGTGAGGCGGTGCTGACACGGCCGAATAGGGCTAACGTGGCAGCTCTGGTGTTGCCATGTGGCTAGGGTTGACGTGGCTGCCACGTGGCTCGGGCGGTGGGTTTTTGCTGATGTGGCGCTGACGTGGTAGACACATGGCTTGCCACGTGTACTTAGGGCTGACATGGCTTGCCACGTGGGTAGGGCTGACGTGGAGGGTTCCGAGTGCGGCGGCGGCGGGATCCGACGGCTGGAGAAAGGCCACGCGGCAAAATCTGGGCGACCGGATCGGATCTAGAGGGACGGTCGTGATTGAGCAGCGCGGAGGCGGGAGTCGGCCGATGGCCGACTCGTGGCAGGTGCGCTGTGCGAAGAGTCGCACAGACGCGGTGAGGTTCGGGCACGGTGACCGAGGGAGCGGGCGCGGGCGCGCGCACGGGGTCGGCATGGGGACCAAGGGGCGGAGCGGGGAGCTCGGCCAGGCGGGGGTGCGGGGTGTGGGCGACGACCGGCGAGCGGGATCCGGTAGGGCGGCGGCGTTGGTGGCGTGACGCGGTGATTGGCACCGGGGAAGAAGGGGTGACGGCGGTAGGGTTCGGAGGCGGTGGCCGAGCACGGGTCTCACGGCGGCAGCAGTGGACGGGAGGGCGGCGACGCATAGCGGGGTGGCGGTACACGGCGAGGACGGAGGCGGAGACCGATGGCGACGGTGATGGAGCACGCGAACCGAGGGCGGCGGCGATGCTTTATAGGCACGCGTACCGAGGATGGAAGGGAGGGAGACGACGCGGGGGCGAGGGAGACTCAGAGACGGGGACTCCACCCGCGATGCATGGACGGTCGCGATGGGGCTACGCGGAGGCAGGGACGATTGAACGGCGGAGCGGGACCCGGGCGTGGGCGGCTAGGGCACGCGGGCGCGAGCGGCGCAGATGGGTGGATGCACGCCACGTGCACGGGGAGGGCATCGAGCGGCTACGAAGGCACGGGCGCGGGAGGCGGGCGCTAGGGTTAGGGCAGCGGGGAGCGGCGCGGTGAGGGCAAGCGGGTGCCGCCACGTGGCGCGGATCCGACCGGACGCGCGCGCGGGGCGAGCCGAGGCGGCGGGAGAGCGGGCGGGCGGCCGAGGGCGGGGACACGCGGCGCGGCGAGAAGCCGACGCATGGCACGGAGGGGAGTAGGCCGGGCCAGGTCTGGCCCGTTAGGGTTTGGGGAGGGAATTTTTGGGTTTTTCTTTTAAATAAATTCAAATAAAATGCTGGGAGCTCCATAAAATAGCAAATAAATCCCAAAAATTCACTAAAAATACCAGAAACTTCTTTGAGACACAAGGAACTCAAATAAAATAATTTTAGCTTATGTTGAAGTTTAATTTAATTAGATTAAATTATTCCAAATTTTGAAAATCCATTTCAAGCTTGTTTAAAATTCAGAAAAATTCCAAAAATTTATTTTTAAATTCAAGGTTTAAAAGATCCTAGAAAATCAGGATGTTACAAAAATAGTGAGCGATCAGAAGTGACTGCGGTTGGGGCTTACGATGGTTAGATGTTTAGAGTGGTCAATGGTTGCAGCGGTCGTAGTCGATGGTCAGAGGTAGATAGAGATAGTAGTGGTCAGGAGTGGTTAGGGACTGACGTGATATGCCACGTGGCACTATCATGGCTGCCACATGGGTTGGGTGCGGACATGACTTTCCAAGTGGGTAAGAGAAGGGAATGGCTTAGTGGAGGCCGTTAGATGGAAATCGAACAGTGATGATGCATGGAGACTTTGCACCATCTAAAAGTTTAGAGGAGTTCGGATAGTCCGATTGGTCCTAGGGGACATTCGAACCATCCAAACGGCGATGGGTAGGGACGGCGGCACCCATGGGCTCGCTGGCGGTGTGGGGCACGACAACAGTTGGTGAGGAGCGCAAAAGAGAGAGGGGACTACGAGGAGTGCGTTGGTGCTCTGGTGCATTAACGCAAGTGGCTAGAAGGAGATCGACGACGAGGTGAAGCGGTGACACAACTTGGGTGGCGGTGGTGCAACTTGGGTGGCGGTGGCGATAGTGTTCTGGTGATGAGTAGACTCAGCCAAAGGTGGTCGAAAAAAATCCCAAAATTATAAAATATATATTGAAAGATACATTATGAATTTAGATTAATTTAGAAACTTGAATCACTTGATTCAGAGTTCAGACGGAGGAGAACGAGCGATTGGAAAATTGGCAGATCAGAAAATTCTAGAAACAGAAAAATAAGGAATATTCCTGCGTGAACAGTAACAGACAGCAGCCCTTTCACTGATTTTGGCCGTGGTGCCGGTGAAAAAAGGCACGGGAGGTGAAGCCAACTAGCAAGATGAGTTGCTGAGGACCCAAGGCATATGTAGGAAGTGACAGCACGTCAAACGGAGTACTGTGACGACGTGGACAGTGCCAATGATATAGGGTTGAAGAGAGGAATAATTTTCGAGCATAGAACTGTAATACCCTGATCGTGGTTTCGGCGTATGTTTAAAAGAAAGAGAATATAGGTATATATATATATATTTCTTACATATGCTTTAAAACGCGGAGTCGCCGGTTAATCGGTAAGTCGCGGGGAGAGAAAAAATAAATTGTGAGTTAGCCTTCGAATAAACAAAAAAAATATGTTTAAATTAAAAAAAGGGTTTCTAGGGAGGGTGGGCTGCCACCTTGGGCCGGGGGGCCCAAGGGGTGGCCGCACCCCCCCTTGTTGCCCTAGCCACCACCCCCCCTTTATTTCCTTTGGCGCACCCCCTGGCCCCTTCCTCCCCCAGGCCGCCAGCTCTCCTACCCCTTGCGCCCCCAAGAACCATTGCTGCCCCTGTGCAGGGAAAAGGAGGAGAAGGAGAAGAAGGAGGAGAAGGAAAGAAGGAGGAGAGGGAAAGGAGAAGGAGAGAAAGAAGAGGGTGATCCTAATCCCTAGGTAAATCTTCCCCCACCTCAATCTCTCTGTTTTATGCTGAAATTAGAGTTCTTAACCCCAGATTTGAAGGGATTAGCATTTTTGAAAACCCAGTTAGAGAATCCTGATCTCGCTGTCTGTAGATTGAATCGCACGATGTTACTGTTCCTGCAGTTTCGACCCCTAAAACGATTTTTCCCGAGGGTCTCTCCAAGAGGAAAAACGTAGAGGACGACGATGCGCATCTACTGTATTTTTTTCACAATTTTTGGCCACGTAATTTAGTCGTACCAGGGTATTCAATCTTGCTGTCCGTCAGGGGCGCAGACAGGGATAGATCGCTGTTCAGAGGGGAATTAGGGATAGAAGATGATAGATCTCTGTTCAGAGGGGAATTAGGGATAGAAGATGAATTTTATATTTTTGGTCACCATTGAGAAAGTTGTAGATAATTTGGTAATCTATCTGCTGTAAAAAAATCAGAATTCCTATAGTCCTACTCTGTTGTTGGGAAGCGTTTGAACCTGGCTGTCCTGACTGACAAAACAGGGGATGATCCCTGTTTTGAGCAGTGAGTTACACATGCTAAGAATAAAATTGAATTATGTGATCAACATGAAAGTGTAGGAAAATGAGTAAGGAAACCAGAAATACATCCCTCTCTGTAAGAGGTTTAGTAATCTTAAAGATACGAAAAATATGAGTGGTGTTGCTGCAGCGGGACGAGGTTAGGACCGCAAGTGGAGAGGTTCGTTGTGGGGGTTAGAGTTTTGATGACACTTTTCTTTGAGAGTCGTGATTGTATTGCTGTTAATTATGCTGAGAGACACCTTTTTGGACAGGTGGATTTGCTTCTGATCGAGCGTGATCTCGTCGCCTCGTCGGTAGAGGCAAGTGATTGTAGCACTAATACTATTGTTTAATTGGTTATTCTTACTACCTGCAATCTACATGATAATCGTAACTTGGAGTATTTTGCCTTCAATGGATGACTTATAAGTGAGATGATGGTAGCAAATATGCAAATCCGGACTCTCTGTATATACTATACTAGTCCCAGGATCACGCTAGTGCACACAGTCAAACATAGATGTCATCACAACCATATACACGTTAAAATAAAGGAAAAGCTCAATTATCAATAGATCTCAAAAGGTACGACCTTATGGTCAAGATTACAATAGACTAGCCCGAAGGGCTTAACAAAAACTAGCAGCGGAAATCCAAAATAAAACGTAGCGGCCAATCAACAAGCCCACAGGCTATCGAGTGGAGAACGAAGCTTAATCCGCGAAGTTGTCAGAGTACTCTCCTTCTGAAACCTCCTGCTGGTGATACTCCTCTTCCTCAACTGAGCAACATTGGGCATAAAGCCGTGAGTACATTGGTACTCAACAAGTCGTTTGTAACAAATGAATGCAATATAGTATGCAAGCCTTACCAAAGGAAGGCTGAAAGGTTAATTTGCATAAATGATAGTTGAAACAAATACAGTAAATAGATTGAAAGCGAACTTTAAGTAAAACAATAACAAATAAATAATCGAAGGAATTAACATAACCACTTGCAGACCTCCCATCGACAAGCTAAACTAACCGCTTATGGACCTCCCATCCATAAGCTAAACCAACAGTGAATTAACCATCCACTGTCCAACCACAAAGTTTTCAGAAATAACTATACCTCGTGTGAAATCACCGAGCATTGTCCATGAACGAGGACACGGCTATTCGAATAGTTTTACACTCTGCAGAGGTTGCACAACTGTACCCACACGATGTGATAATCCTCACGTTAAAAAAAATCACAACAAGGCCTTTACAAAGTTCAGTTACAACTCAATCCGCCCGCTAGGGTTTTGCATCACACCCCCCTTGCGCCACATGGAAATCAGCAATCATGTTCATCTCAATGGCAAAATTAGAGTTGAAACATCCCAAATTAATCAGCCAGGTCCGTCCCATACCAGACATGTGGTTTGCACGGTAAAGCTCAGATCAATGGCGCACAAAGTTAAGTCCTTAATTCTACCCGGGCGAGACTACCACATCCCTCGAAGTGCCCCAACACTTCCTCCTTTACTGCACGATCACTCACCCGAGTGCAAAAACCAGGTTTGTATAACCACGCCAGTGACACACCAATGTCATGGCACAAATGTTAATAAACGTGGCACCAACCACTGTTTCATGTCTCATTAAGTCAAATTAATAATTCACATGTGATGATAAACCAAATCGTATAATAAGCAAGGCTAAGCACTCTAATCGTACAACCCATGTGACAAATAACCTAGCATCACTAGTATATTTCCCAACCTATGGTGACAATGGTATCATGGCATTCCAAATTATCAAGGAGGGATGAATTCAATTGGGATGATAACTACCAATACAAGGGTTTAAATAAAAATAGCGATGCAATGTAATTTAAAATAAAATAATTAAATAATAGATTGTAAATTGGGTTCAACATGATTAAAGGACACGACTTGCCTTGGTTATGCTCAGCGAGGTACTCTTGGTCTTTGGGCGTAGATCCTGCTCCTCCGGAATCCGAATCTAATAAGAGAGAAAACGATCAAAATAAGAAAAACACATAAAATGATAATCAAATAAACGACCAAATGCTAGAGCTCGATTTTAGATGAATTTAGAAAAAAGAACGAGGTCAATCGGAGTTAGGACGGAGGAGAACGGGCCCTCGGAAAATAAACCCTAAAGAAAATTCAAGAAAATCGGAAAATACACCGTGCTGTGAACCCGGCGTACGATAGGATGGGTCTACCGTGGACGTGGTGCACAAAATAGTGGGCGCGGGTGAGGCGGTGCTGACGCGGCCGAATAGGGCTGACGTGGCAGCAATGGTGTTGCCATGTGGCTAGGGTTGACGTGGCCCGCTGACGTGGCTGCCACGTGGCTCGGGCGGCGGGTTTTTGCTGACGTGGCGCTGACGTGGTGGACACATGGCTTGCCACGTGTACTTAGGGCTGACGTGGCTTGCCACGTGGGTAGGGCTGACGTGGAGGGTTCCGGGTGCGGCGGCAGCGGGATCCGACGGCTGGAGGAAGGCCACGCGGCAAAATCTGGGCAACCGGATCGGATCTAGAGGGACGGTCGTGATTGAGCGGCGCGAAGGCGGGAGTCGGCCGATGGCCGACTCGTGGCAGGTGCCCTGTGCGAAGAGTCGCACAGACGCGGCGGGGTTCAGGCGCGGTGACCAAGGGGCGGAGCGGGGAGCGCGGCCAGGCGGGGGTGCGGGGTGTGGGCGACGACCGGCGAGCGGGATCCGGTCGGGCGGCGGCGTCGATGGCGTGACGCGGTGATTGGCACCGGGGAAGAAGGGGTGACGGCGGTAGGGTTCGGAGGCGGTGGCCGAGCACGGGTCTCACGGCGGCAGCAGCGGACGGGAGGGCGGCGAAGCACAGCGGGGTGGCGGTACACGGCGAGGACGGAGGCGGAGACCGGCGGCGACGGCGATGGAGCATGCGAACCGAGGGCGGCGGCGACGCTTTATAGGCACGCGTACCGAGGATGGAAGGGAGGGAGACGACGCGGGGGCGAGGGCGACTCAGAGACGGGGACTCCACCCGCGATGCATGGACGGTCGCGATGGGGCTACGCGGAGGCAGGGCGATCGAACGGCGGAGCGGGACCCGGGCGCGAGCGGCGCAGATGGGTGGATGCACGCCACGTGCACGGGGAGGGCATCGGGCGGCTACGAAGGCACGGGCGTGGGAGGCGGGCGCTAGGGTTACGGCAGCGGGGAGCGGCGCGGTGAGGTCGAGCGGGTGCCGCCACGTGGCACGGATCCGGATCGGACGGCAGCGCGGGGGCGAGCTGAGGGCGGCGGGGAGAGCGGGGCGGGGCGGGCCGAGGGGCGGGGACGCGCGGCGCGGCGAGAAGCTGACGCATGGCACGGAGGGGAGTAGGCCGGGCCAGGTCTGGCCCGTTAGGGTTTGGGTAGGGAATTTTTGGGTTTTTCTTTTAAGTAAATTCAAATAAAATGCCGGGAGCTCCAGAAAATAGCAAATAAATCCCAAAAATTCACCACAAATACCAAAAACTTCTTTGAGACACAAGGAACTCAAATAAAATAATTTTAGCTTATGTTGAAGTTTAATTTAATTAGGTTAAATTATTCCAAATTTTGAAAATCCATTTCAAGCTTGTTTAAAATTCAGAAAAATTCCAAAAATTTATTTTTAAATTAAAGGTTTAAAACATCCTAGAAAATCAGGATGTTACAAAAATAGTGAGCGATCAGAAATGACTGCGGTTGGGGCTTACGATGGTTAGATGTTTAGAGTGGTCAATGGTTTGCAGCGGTCGTAGTCGATGGTCAGAGGTAGATAGAGATAGTAGTGGTCAGGAGTGGTTAGGGACTGACGTGATATGCCACGTGGCACTATCATGGCTGCCACATGGGTTGGGTGCGGACATGACTTTCCAAGTGGGTAAGAGAAGGGAATGGCTTAGTGGAGGCCGTTAGATGGAAATCGAACAGTGATGATGCATGGAGACTTTGCACCATCTAAAAGTTTAGAGGAGTTCGGATAGTCCGATTGGTCCTAGGGGACATTCGAACCATCCAAACGGCGATGGGTAGGGACGGCGGCACCCATGGGCTCGCTGGCGGTGTGGGGCACGACAACAGTTGGTGAGGAGCGCAAAAGAGAGAGGGGACTACGAGGAGTGCGTTGGTGCTCTGGTGCATTAACGCAAGTGGCTAGAAGGAGATCGACGACGAGGTGAAGCGGTGGCGCAACTTGGGTGGCGGTGGTGCAACTTGGGTGGCGGTGGCGACAGTGTTCTGGTGATGAGTAGACTCAGCCAAAGGTGGTCGAAAAAAAATCCCAAAATTATAAAATATATATTGAAAGATACATTATGAATTTAGAAACTTGAATCACTTGATTCAGAGTTCAGACGGAGGAGGACGAGCGATTGGAAAATTGGCAGATCAGAAAATTCTAGAAACAGAAAAATAAGGAATATTCCTGCGTGAACAGTAACAGACAGCAGCCCTTTCACTGATTTTGGCCGTGGTGCCGGTGAAAAAAGGCACGGGAGGTGAAGCCAACTAGCAAGATGAGTTGCTGAGGACCCAAGGCATATGTAGGAAGTGACAGCACGTCAAACGGAGTACTGTGACGACGTGGACGGTGCCAATGATATAGGGTTGAAGAGAGGAATAATTTTCGAGCATAGAACTGTAATACCCTGATCGTGGTTTCGGCGTATGTTTAAAAGAAAGAGAATATAGGTATATATATATATTTCTTACATATGCTTTAAAACGCGGAGTCACCGGTTAATCGGTAAGTCGCGGGGAGAGAAAAAATAAATTGTGAGTTAGCCTTCGAATAAACAAAAAAAATATGTTTAAATTTAAAAAAAGGGTTTCTAGGGAGGGTGGGCTGCCACCTTGGGCCGGGGGGCCCAAGGGGTGGCCGCACCCCCCCTTGTTGCCCTAGCCGCCACCCCCCCTTTATTTCCTTTGGGCGCACCCCCTGCCCCCTTCCTCCCCCAGGCCGCCAGCTCTCCTGCCCCTTGCACCCCCAAGAACCATTGCTGCCCCTGTGCAAGGAAAAGGAGGAGAAGGAGAAGAAGGAGGAGAAGGAAAGAAGGAGGAGAGGGAAAGGAGAAGGAGAGAAAGAAGAGGGTGATCCTAATCCCTAGGTAAATCTTCCCCCACCTCAATCTCTCTGTTTTATGCTGAAATTAGGGTTCTTAGCCCCAGATTTGAAGGGATTAGCATTTTTGAAAACCCAATTAGAGAATCCTGATCTCCCTGTCTGTAGATTGAATCGCGCAATGTTACTGTTCCTGCGGTTTCGACCCATAAAATGATTTTTCCCGAGGGTCTCTCCAAAGGAAAAACGTAGAGGACGACGATACGCATCTACTGTATTTTTTTCACAATTTTTGGCCCCGTAATTTAGTCGTACCAGGGTATGCAATCTCGCTGTCCATCAGGGGCGCAGACAGGGACAGACCGCTGTTCAGAGGGGAATTAGGGATAGAAGATGAATTTTATATTTTTGGTCACCATTGAGAAAGTTGTAGAGAATTTGGTAATCTATCTGCTGTAAAAAAATCAGAATTTCTATAGTCCTACTCTGTTGTTGGGAAGCGTTTGAACCTGGCTGTCCTGACTGACAGAATAGGGGATGATCCCTGTTTTGAGCAGTGAGTTACACCATGCTAAGAATAAAATTGAATTATGTGATCAACATGAAAAGTGTAGGAAAATGAGTAAGGAAACCAGAAATACATCCCTCTCTGTAAGAGGTTTAGTAAGCTTAAAGATACGAAAAATATGAGTGGTGTTGCTGCAGCGGGGCGAGGTTAGGACCGCAAGTGGAGAGGTTCGTTGTGGGGGTTAGAGTTTTGACGACACTTTTCTTTGAGAGTCGTGATTGTATTGCTGTTAATTATGCTGAGAGACACCTTTTTGGACAGGTGGATTTACTTCTGATCGAGCGTGATCTCGTCGCCTCGTCGGTAGAGGCAAGTGATTGTAGCACTAATGCTATTGTTTAATTGGTTATTCTTACTACCTGCAATCTACATGATAATCGTAACTTGGAGTATTTTGCCTTGAATGGATGACTTATAAGTGAGATGATGGTAGCAAATATCAGTTGAATGTTATGCTTTGTATGACTTGCTCGTAGTCATGAGGTAGTTGCTATTTGTGCCAATTGTGGAACACGTTTATGTACACATGGGGGTTATGTTGATGTTTCTTTGAGACTAAGTTCATGTTAATCATGATGATGATCCTTTGAAGTTGAAATTCATATGGTTTATGTTTCTCATATCATACAAAACATGTCATGACATTGCATTGTGGATGTCGCCGCTTAAGGCCGCGACCGTACCGGTACAGCATCGTACATTACCGTAGTACGATGCACACTCTTACCTTGTTGGGTAAGAGTGCAGTGGAGCATAGCATGCATATGCATTGAAATTATGAAGAAAGCATTGCATTCATATGTTAATGGTTTAAAACCCTTATGAGTCAGGACTCGTGATAGTCCTTGTGGTTTAATGAATGAGGAGGTTGGATGTGGTTGTGGTCATGTAATAAAATAAATATTGTTGAAGCTTTGCTTGTTGTCTGAAGAACCTGTTAAACAATTTACTTGCTGAGATGTATATCTCACCCTTGTTGTTTTTCCCCCCTACAGGTGATTCTTGAGCATTCATGGGATGGGTAGCGCGGCACCACAATAAAGCACTTGAGTCATCAATTTATGATTGTAATAAAGTTGAGAGGAAACTAGCCTTTTGATTGGATGTTCGTGGATGTTCTTTATATTTAATAATGTGAACTGGTAGCCCATTATTGGATTTAATCTACTAGTGGACAGTTGGACTATTTAAACTTGATAGCGTTATCTTTGTTAATTATCCTTCCACTTGATACTCCTTATCTATTAATTGTTGTTAGATTAATTTATCCTGAATTTTTTTGGCTAGCTGTTGAGTAGCTTGGTGGCATCCCAGGGTAATGTGGGTCTTGGGGTGTTACAAGAACATGAAGAAGTAAGGTGAGTACGGCCTAGAATACGGCGAGGTGAGGCTAAAAAAATTATCGGCTAAGCCAAAAACTCACCGGAGGCGATGCAATCGTCATTTGAACGACGTCGATAGAGAAAAACTAAAAATTCAATATCTTGGCACTCGGTGAGACGAATCCAAAACCGTCTGAAAGGTAATCACCTGGAATGGTTTGGCACGTTTTGACGCGAACAAATTGTTGAAAGCATCCCCAGACTTATAGGGACGCTAAGTGCCATTTATGGCCATGGCTAGATGTTGGATGCGAAAATTTGTAGAAGGTTTTTAGACAAACGGAAGGAAGCACGGCATAAAACGCATTGAGACGTACTCAACGGCGCAGCCGACTCAGCCAACGGACTAGCGAAACGCGATGGACAAGACTTTAGGCAGCTGACAAGCTGACATCAGCATTTTGGGCAAACGGAGAGGAGATATCATACAAGAGTTGCGGCAAAACGAAGAGGAGAGCGTGGAGAACATGATGCTCACCTTGGTTATGGTCGGACATGCATGGTCATGCGAGGAACAACGACATGATTTGGCCTCCGGTGGCGACGATGCTCTAGTGAAGTTTCGGCGAAGGTGAGGGGAGCACCACTTATAACGCATTGAGAGGAAGCCAATGTTGGGTCAAAAGTGGCGGGGCTCCACTGGACGAAGTGGAAAAAGCCAAAGAACGATGCTTGGAATACAAAAGAAAAACTTCGATTACGACCAAGAGGAAGGGAGTTGGGACTTGAGAATTTCGGGGTTGAGTGAGGATGCGGAGGGGCTCACATGCTCCCTTTTATAGGGGCTGAGGAGATCCGAGGAGGGAGATCAAGCAACCATGGCGTTTGGGGAAGAAGAAAAGGAGGAGAGAGAAAAGAGAGAAAGGAAAAGAAAAGAAAATTCAAAACAATTTTTAGAAAATTCCATAAAAATCTTTGAAACCTGAAAACATTAGAAAAAATAATTTCAAAATTAACTAAATTTTATTTTAATTTTTAAAAATATTTTTCTTTTTCTAGCTTTAAATTAATACAATAAATTTCAAATGAAGCTTAAAAATCTTAGAAAAAATCATAGAGGTTTTTAAAGCTATTTTGAACTTATAAAAATATTTCTAACTAAAATTTGGATATTTTTCTTTATAAAATATTTTTTTAACAGAAAGTCTCTTTTTTTAAAAAAAGCAGAAAATCAGGTCAACTAGAATTTTAAAATTCAATCAACCAAATAACTTTGATTTTTTTGTTTTAAACTAATTTAATTATTTATTTTATTTTTATTTTTATTTTATTTTTTAAAGAAAAACTTAGGCTGTTACATGGGGCCCACCTCATGGGCGTCCAAACCAAGGCAACCAGCCAAGTACTTTTTATTCCTTTAGGTTTAAATTAGGAATTAGAATAGAACTTCAGTCTTTTTCTTACTTTGAGTCTGCTTAGACTTGTACGAGGGTATAAAGCCTTGGCCACCGTCCCTTATAACTCTCGAACATTAATTTTGAGTCAATACAATTTCTTGCTCTTTGGTTTATGCTGTGTGCTGCAAAGAGAATTGGGAATCCAACTAGTTAGCGTTCCACTAAATTATTGGTTATCGGTGTTCTTGTTGTTCCTCACAGACCAGCAACGTCGTCATCTTGGTGTGGTGAGAAGATGGAGATCCAAAGTGTGTTGCTAGTAGAATTGCGGTACGTGGGAGTCTGTAATCAAGACAGACAATCGTGTACCTCCGTTTATCAGAATTCACGGGATTTCAGGTTAGCCACATATTTACACTTGAAGTGAGATCCTACATCATGAAGATCGAGTACCCCCGTATCATAGAGGATAGCTAAGATGGTTTTGGATATGTTCTCACATGTCACAACAAGTAAGAATACTGAATAAGTCACTCCAAAAACTCTTAGATCAAGAAACCACTTGAAAAATAAAAAATATGCAAAAAAATGAATTTCTTGATAAACTTGGTATCAAAGTGCCAAGATGTATGGAGAATGATTTCTAGAGATTATCTCCATCTCTTATACGTCCTTGGCATAACAAAATCAAGAAAGGACGAGAGGAGATGAAATACCAACCAAATTAAGAGTAAATCAATGAAGAAAACAAATAACTATGGAGAAGATCAAAGATTGATTCTATTGCTGCTTTATGACGAAAGTTTTATAGTCACTCCACATTGGAGGATAGAGAGTACACTAAGTACTCATCTCTCAAACCCTAACCCTAAAACAAGAGAGCACATAAGAGAGGTGGGTTGGATAGTTACTGCAAGTCTCCATGACAACCCCTTAAATAGATAGGCTAAACAGCCACATCTAATCCTTAATAGATACTATCCACTTAGTACAATGGAAAAAACCCGATAACCCCTCCACACACTGGTTTTAACTCAAACATCACATTTATGCGTACTTTTCAAAGTGCATAAGCTCAAATCCACTAAGTTCTTAGCTTTAATCCATTTTGATCAAATCAGCTTGTTCATAACCTAAACCGCCTTCCCAAGCGCCGCTCATGCATTGCGGTTTTCTTCCAAAGTCGTTTTTAATATTTTGGTCAAACTACAAAAATACCCTTCCTTATCCTAGTCATATCCTTCCATTGCAAGCAATCACCATGTTTATCACGTGTAGGTCTCTCCTATTTCGGTTCCACCAGACCACAGCTCATTTGGAGCGACCAAGCCACATGGTGCAATCCCGTCGTTCGAACTCACTTTCAACATTTCTCGCCTCTCGTGCTATGCTAGAACTCACCGTCTCACCTGACATCCTCGATCATTTTAGAACTTGCCTCCTCCATAAGCTTATCTCCAATTCTCGTTGTTGACCATAGTTGACTCCAAATGACTATACAGCCAAAGACAAAGGAATTATTTTTGGGCACAAATTCTTTACAATTTAACCCACATTAGCTGTAACATAGTTCATGTAATTTAAAACCACTAAAAAATTACCAAAACCTAGTCCGTCACTCAAATACCTCAAAACAAAAATCTAGCCAAAAATAGCTGTTCTACCCAGTCTGACCGGGTGCTAACTCCGGTCAAACCGGATGTTGGCAGCGGTCTGACCGGATGATTGTCGGGACCCGGAACAATACTCCAAGTCCCTCTGTGTAAATCGCACTATCCCAAGAAAAGCTAGTGCACACAGGTTAAACAGCGACGTATATCACGCAAAATCACCACAATTATATTAAGCAAATTTACAGCCTTGTGGCCAAGTCTTACAATAAAATGGCTCGAGGCCAATTGAAAAATAAAAGCAGCGGAAAAATAAATTAGTAAAGGTAGCAGCGCAGCCTATCCAGCCTCCCACAGGCGAATGACTGTAAGATGCATCCTACTCGCTGAAGTAGTCCTTACCGTCGTAGTCGTCGTCGTCGAAGTCTGGCAACAGATTTTAGCAAGATGAGCACTTTAAAGTACTCCACAAGTCACACCAAAAATTATAACAGAGTGATGCATGCATAAATGTATTTCAAAGGAAAGCTTAATAGGGTAAATGTGCGGAAAAGCAGTACTAAATTTTAAATACAATAACGTAAGTACAAAAGCCGAATTTTAATACCTCATAAGAAACAATGTTTAACAAAGAAATATCGTTAGTGTAGGCTCCGACCTACACTAACCTAACATCGGGTATCCCACCCGGACCATTTTCCAAAACACTGTTATTTGTCAAAGCCAAGTTTTATAAAATCAAGTCTAATCTTTGAATATTCTACTTAGCATGTCCATAACTGTGGACACGGCTATCCAGGATATGTTAAAACTCTGCAGAGGTGTACAACTTTACCCACAAGACGTGTCCTCCCGCTTGAGCCACGCGATGTACACACTGCCTTTGGTGTGCGGTGGGGAGTTCACGACAAGATTGTTCCAATGATCCATAGCCAAAACAGTCACGCTGCCACTAAGGTTTCACGACAACTCGAATTCACGAGTTGGAGCCCCCTCTAGTGCCATGTGAGACTTCTCGCGGCCTACACCACGCTCACATTCAGCCTATAGCGAAACTATATTTGAAATTTCATAGATTACTTAGCCAGATCCGTCCCATACCGGACTTGTGGTAGTACGAAGTGACTTCATACAAATGGTTCACAGAAACGGTCCTTAATCAACTTAGGCTCAATCCACATACCCACATGCACGACAATCAACTACGTGTCACCGAACACGAAGCATGCCGGCACCCTACCACCTAACCAATAGCCTGAGTCCAAATCACAATTTTCTATTTTCAGTTTTTAAAATATTTCATAGACTATCCTTGACTCACCGAAGTCGAGGATTCATTTAAAGGAACTGTCATTTCGTGTGAAATATCGGATCCCACCTAAAATCATACTAACCCAGGCTAAGCAATTCTATAAAGTTTTCTAGTCAATACTATGGTACCAACTAGTTTTCAGCTAGGGTGACAAGGTGCATAAATTCGAGATTCGAATTGGCTATAATCAAAGGATCATGGGCATAACTAAAATTTAAATCAATTTTAAATTACGTTAGAATAATAGGGTCAACATGGTCAAAGTACACATGCATATACAGTAAAACAATATAAATAAATTTAAAATAATAGGGTCAACATGGTCAAAAGTGTGACTTGCCTTGCTCGAAGTGCTGCTACGAATCGTCGTCGAAATCGAACTCTTTGGACTCGTCGAAATCTAACGCGAAGATTCAAATTCAAATTCAAAATTCAAATAAAATTCAAAAATTCAAAAGAGTTGCAGAAATGAAAAGTTCAGGATTTTAGAAAAAATTAGAAATTTGAATGGGTCAATTTGGAGCTAAAATGAAGAAGTTATGGCTTTCCAAAGTTTTAATAAAATTAAAAGAAAAAATACCTATTTTCTGGAATTATTTTTAAACCGAAAATGAATTATGGCGTCAGCTGGAATTATTTTTCTAAAGGAAATGAATGATTCTGACGTCAGCAAACAAAATTGATTTCGGCAGAATTATTTTTATATTGAAAAACATTTATGACGTCAGCCGAGAATTATTTTTGTGAAGAAAATCCTGAATTATGATGTCAGCAAGCCATTTAATCGGATTAATTAAAAACAAAGGGCTGACGTGGCACAAATGGGTGACGTGGCGCCATGTGGCTGACTCGTGGCTGCCACGTCACAGCATGGCGCTCACGCGGCCCGGTTCAGACGACGTGGCGGCCGAGCGCCACGTGGCCGAAGCGTGGTGCCGATCTGGCCGCCACCGGGCTGCCACGCGGCCGCCACACGCGCGCGCCTGCCGACGTGGCTCGGCCGGCCAGAGGGGAGGCACGGGACCCGAAGGTCGCCGGCGTTCCGGCGGGCGGCAGCGCCGGTCGATGCGCACAAAAGCGAGAGGGTGGGGAGGGGAACTCGGAGGTACCGGTGGGGAGGCCTGGGGGTGGTCGGAGGGGGTTGCTGACGGCGAGGGGTGGCCGTCGAAGGGTGAGATCGATGGCGAGGAGCTCCAGTGACACAACCGCTCGGGGCAGAGGGTGCTTTGGACCACCGAGGCACGGGCAAGGTGACGGTGGCGTCGGTGAGGAGTGAAGAGGTTCGAGGCCACCGGAATTGCTCGCCGAAGTCAAATGTGGCCAGCAGAGGAAAAACGAGGTGCGGGGAGGCTCAATGCTCAAAGCCCCGAATTGGCGAGTGAGGGGGAGGCGGTGTGAGGAGAGGGAGCTCGGGGCAACTTTTATAGGCGATGCGGTGCACGGGGAAGGGTAACGGCTCGCCGGCTTGAAACCGCCATAGAAGCTCAATGCGACGGCAAAGTGGGCGTTAATTGGGGAAATTACGCCGTTGATTAAGTGTGGCGTTACCAGGGATTAATTGTGCATTGGCACGGGAGAGAAAATTAGAAGAAACCAAAGCTTTTTAAAACCTCGGTTAGCGGCGTTCATGGCGGGAGGACCGGCTCGGGGAGGAAGAAGATGGCGGGGATGACGGCCTGACAAGTGGGCCCCGCTTGTCGGCGAGACAGGAAAAGAGAGAAGGGAGAGGGCGATGGCTCATATTGAAACACGTGGCACTTGGGAAGAATAGGGGCCGACGGATTGAAAGTGAAGGGGTAAGTGAAAAGGAACGGTCAGGATCCGATCGGACAACAGGGGTTAAATCTGAGCCGATCGAGTGCAATAAGTGGTAGGGGGGCGGTTGGGATTTAATCCGGCAATGGTGAAAGGTCCAGATCACGCCTCGTGTCTCCCAGAGAGAAGGGGGGCGACCGAAGAGGTAAGTTAGCACGGGCGGAGAGGATTAGATCTGGTGGGGGTGGAGTGGCTCGGATTGCGACACGTGTCACCATAGAGAGGGGAAAGGCGTTGAAGAGGGGTTAAGTGGGGACGGACGGTGGAGATCTAATCTGGCGGTGGTGACTTGATCTGGTGGCGCCACGTGTCAACCCGAAAGGGTTTTCTGATTTTAAATTTTCTTTTTGGTCTTACATAAATGCAAAAAGGCTTTAGAAAACTCGAAAAAAATACCAAATAAATTTTGAAAATCCCAGAAAAATTCAGAGAACCTTCTGAAACTAATTTATATTTAATAAAAATATTTTCAACCCAATTTGATAATTAGATTTTGCAAAAACACAATTTAATTTTAGGAGGAGAGTTTTAAATCTTTATAAATTCTTGAAAAATCATTATAAATACATACTTGTCTTTGGAAAATATAATGCACTTATTTTAACTTTGCCAAAGTGAAATAAATTTATTTTGGCTTTTATAAAAATGAAAATCATGGCTTGAAATAGAAACCAGAATAAGCAATTAAATTCCAAAAAATAACTTAAATCAGAGAAATAAATTTTTGGGATGTTACAAACCTACCCCCCTTAAAAGAAATCTCGCCCTCGAGATTTGCTCTGGCTAGCAAAAGAGATGCGGTTGGCTGGCCTTCAGATCCTCTTCTCGCTCCCAGGTGGCTTCGTCTTCGGTGTGATTGCTCCACTGAACCTTATAGAATCTGATGGTGTCCCTTCTGGTCTGACGCTCTGCTGTCTTGAGGATCTTGATCGGCTGCTCCTGATAGGTGAGATTGTCTTGAAGGTCCAAAGTTTCCAATGCAGCTTGCTCTGTGGGGACTCAGAGAAACTTTTTCAGCTGAGAGACATGAAAGATGTTGTGCATTCCTGACATACTTGGCGGTAACTCCAATTGATAAGCAACTTCGCCTCTTTGGTTCAGAATTTTGAAGGGTCCCACATATCTTGGTGCGAGTTTTCCCCTGACCTGAAATCTCTTGACTCCTCTCAGTGGGGATACTCTGAGATAGACGTAATCCCTGGCCTCAAAGGTCAAGTCTCGTCAATGGTTGTCCGCATAACTCTTTTGTCGAGATTGGGCTATCTTCAGTCTGTCCTTGATCTTTCGCACTTTATCTTCAGCGTCTTGAAATAGGTTTGGACCGACTTCTTGAGATTCTCCTTGCTATTCCCAAAGCAAGGGTGTCCTGCACTTCCTGCCATACAAGGCTTCAAAGGGTGCCATCTGCAGACTGGCTTGGTAGCTATTATTGTACAAAAATTCTGCATAGGGCAATGAACGGTCCCAACTATTTTCGAAGTCCAATGTACAAGCCCTTAACATATCCTCGAGTATTTGGTTTACCCTTTCTGTTTGACCATCTGTCTGGGAATGGTACTTGAAATAAAAACCAGAAAAACATTTAAATTCCCAAAAATAACTTAAATAAGAGAAATAAATTTTTGGGATGTTACAATGGTCATAGTGGTTCAACCGGAGGAAACACTCATCTCGTGCATGCATGCATGCAAAGATTAACCTCTACCGATTATCTAAGCACTGCCGACATGCTCTAGCAATTAATGACTGCTGACATCACGTTATACATGCAAAGCATCTCTCTATGAGGGCATGTACAACCCACAGACGGGTTGCTGTCTGCAAGTTCTTTTCACTTCACGTACAGACAACTGAACAGACATCTTGTACAATGGGTCGTCTATTCGACTTTCTGCAAACTATTTAATGCATGCATGCAGCCATGATCAAGCATGAATATGATTCATGTATACCATTGTGTTACTTCTTGATACAAAACAGATCCAGCATAAATAAGATGAACATAATTACAATATTTTTTAGAACCATCAATATAAATGATATATTAATATATATATAATATAATATAATAGTTTTTAAAGGAATACGCGTAGGCTACGGAAGCAGAAAACAAAACTTTTCTACCGCGCACCCAAGAACATCATGCTAAGGAAGGATCATGGATCGTTACCGGTAGGGGCAAGTCGCGCGTACATCAAAGAAGGAGCACGAACTAATCTTTTTGGCCATATGATGCTATCAACTCATACCTATTTCAACCCCTTATGACCGATTGATCTCATCAACCCGTGCTACCTGATTTAGACTGTAATAGATCCAATCTACTACTATCGCATATCAACACATGCGCTGATCCAGATTGCAAACTAAGCAAGATGGCTCTGATACCACTAAAGGAATACGCGTAGGCTACGGAAGCAGAAAACAAAACTTTTCTACCGCGCACCCAAGAACATCATGCTAAGGAAGGATCATGGATCGTTACCACTTAGACGCGCAGCGTAGCGGAAGAAGAGTTGGAAACCGATCCAATCACGCGCGTCGAGGTAGTAGTGGAAGTAGCCGATCGTCCCGAACAGATCGTCTCCTCCACGCACGCCGATCAACACTGCAACGAGCAGCACCTCCACCGGTATCCACACGTCCGGGGCTGGAACGCCGATCGCGAGTGTACTAGCACTCGTGAGCAGCTAGGGTTTGGCTCGGGAGGTGGCGGCTAGGGTTTTGCTAGATGTTAATAGGGACGAATCCCCTCAGCCCCTCGCCTCCATATATATAGACCTCCTCACGTGGGCCTTGCGGACCGAGGCCCATTAGGAGTCTATTCGGATCTTTATCCGAATTGAGCCCATATCCGAATCATATTCGAATCAGTGTTCCAACCCGTTAAGCGTGCGACCGTGTAGGTTCACGTATACTTGGTCGTGACCCAGAAACACCTTTCCGGTCACCCTGTTAATAGCGGCCTCTAGTAAGACATATTAACCCCAAAGTATATGTAAAGATCATATCGGATGAACCTGTAATGTTCTCTCATGTACGAATCCCTTTGCCTCACGATATAGATTGAGCTCAAGGCGAGACCTGTGTCATCCTCTTAATAGCTCAATCACTCTCTCGATTCCGTGATGGATTATAAACTTGTGATTGACTCCTCAATCACCTTGGCATGGTCATGCACTTTCATAATCCATTACATCGAGGGGCCCAGAGATATCTCTCCCATAAGGAGGGGCAAATTCTATCTTGATCATTCACATCCCACTATATGTTTCATGGCAAACCCGAAGACTACTTTTATGACTACCCAGTTACGGAGTAGTGTTTAGTAGTCCCAAAATAAGCTACTACTTATGTTGGAAACCATGATGATCTCAAGTCTAAGGATTCTACATAAACACTACTCGAGACCAACTGATGACACATGGAATCTCTGCAGTGTCTCATGGCAGGTCTATCCAACATATGTTCACTAACACATGTCCATATTATTGATTTGGTATCACCATACCATGATCCATGAGACATGATCATCAATCAATACATATGCTGATCTTTGTCTTTGAATCATATTTGTTCCTCATATGATATATGATCAGGGATCATTTAGAAATAGCAAGATTTTAGTATTTAAGAGTCTCATGAATAAGTCACATACTCATTGATCAATAATGATGATGTCTATTCCAAGGAACAAAGTAATGTATCATAAACATAGTATGTGATATATACAACATCTCCATGTTGCCTCTAGGGCATATCACTAACAGTCTCCCACTTGCACTAGAGTCAACCATGTAGGTATCTAATACCCATTGCCCTAGTGTGAGCCTCATGCTTTGGCTGGGGAAGCGGCTTTGTCAACGGATCTGCAATGTTCAAATCCGTTTGTACTTTGCATATCTTCACATCGCCTCTCTCCACTATCTCGCGGATGAGATGAAATCGCCGTAAAATGTGCTTGGACTTCTGGTGCGATCTAGGCTCCTTGGCTTGTGCAATGGCCCCACTATTGTCACAGTAGAAGTCCATTGGGCTGGAGGCACTAGCCATCACCCCAAGCTCAGAAATAAATTTCTTAATCCAAACAGCCTCTTTGGCAGCTTCAGAAGTTGCTATGTACTCGGCTTCTGTTGTAGAATCAGCAACCGTCTGCTGCTTGGAACTCTTCCAGCTTACCGCATCGCCATTCAGGCAGAACACAAATCCAGATTGCGATCTAAAATCATCTTTGTCAATTTGGAAGCTAGCATCGGTGTAACCATTTACAACGAGCTCTTCCTCACCTCCATAGACAAGGAACGCATCTTTAGTTCTTCTCAAGTACTTCAAGATGTTCTTTACGGCAATCCAGTAACTTTCACCTAGATCTGACTGGTATCTACTCGTAGCACTTAAAGCATACGAAACATCTGGACGTGTACAAAGCATGGCATACATAATGGACCCAATAGCCGAAGCATATGGAATCGCATTCATTTTATCCCGCTCATCAGGTGTACTAGGACACTGATTCTTGCTAAGATTTATACCATGTGACATAGGTAGAAATCTTTCTTGGAATCATGCATGTTGAACATTTTCAACACCTTGTCAATGTACGTATCTTGGCTTAATCCAATTAGCCTTTTTGATCTATCTCTATAGATTTTGATGCCCAGAATATATGCTGCCTCTCCTAAGTCTTTCATAGAGAAACTATTTTTTAATGAAGACTTAACAAATTCGAGCAAAGGAATGTCATTTCCGATCAGTAATATGTCATCCACATATAAGACCAGAAATACGAGTGCGCTCCCACTAGTCTTTTTGTAAACACAAGGCTCTTCTTCGTTCTTGATGAAACCAAATGTCGGGACCCGGAACAACAACTCCGAGCCCCTCTGTGTAAATCGCACTATCCCAGGAAAAGCTAGTGCACACAGGTTTAACAGTAATGTATATCATGCAAAAATAACCATGGGATATTATTAAACGAAAATACGGCCTTAAGGCCAAGTCTTACAATAAGGCACCAGGCCAACAAAGTAAACAAAACAGCGGAAATAAAGTAAAGGTTGCAGCACAGCCCATCCAGCCTCCCACAGGCGAATGACTGTAAGACGCATCCTACTCGCTGAAGTAGTCCTCACCGTCGTAGTTGCCCTCGAAGTCTGGCAACAGATTTAGCAAGGTGAGCACATAAAGTACTCCCAAGGTAAGCACATAAAGTACTTACGCAAGTTACACCAGGAAATATAACAGAGTTGATGCATGCATAAGGGATTTCAAAGGAAGCTTAATAGGGTAATGTGCGGAAAGCAATACTTGAATTTAAATACAATAACGTAAGTACGAAAAGCTGAATTTAAATACAGTATATGAAACATTGTTTTTAACAAGTAATATCGTTAGTGTAGGCTCCAACCCACACAAACCTATCCACGGGAATCCACCCGGACCATTACCAAATCCAACGTTTGTTTGCCAAAACCAAGTTTTATGAAAATTCAAGTCTAATCTGTGAAGACTCTACTCAGCATGTCCATGACCGTGGACACAGCTATCCAGATAGTTTGTTACTCTGCAGAGGTGTACAACTTTACCCACAAGACATTCCCTCTCACTTGAGCCACGCGATCAACACACTGCCTTAGGTGTGCGGCGGAGAGTTCATGATAAGGCTGTTCCGATGATTCATAGCCAACATAATCACGCCGCCACTAAGGTTTCACCACAACTCGAATCCACGAGTTGGAGCCCCCTCTGGTGCCATGTGAGACTTCCCACACCCTACGCGCTCACATTCAAACCTATAGCGAGACTATAGTTGGAACTTCACAAATTACTTAGCCAGGTCCGTCCCATACCAGACTTGTGGTAGTACGAAGTGACTTCGTAAAATAATTCACAGAAACGGTCCTTAAGTTGATTTAGGCTCAACCACATACCCCCGTGCACGATAATCAACCAGGTGTCACAAAACACGAGGCATACCGGCACCCACCACCTAACCATTAGCCTAAGTCCAAAACATGTTTTTCTATTTTCATTTTTGAACAATTTTCGTAAACCATCCTTGACTCATTGAAGTCAAGTCTTCATTTTTAAAGTCCGTCATTTCATGTGAAAGATTGATCCCATCTAAAAATTATACTAAGCCAGGCTAAGCATTACTATAAAAATTTCTAGCCAATACTAGTTTTCAGCTAAGGTGACAAGGTATATGAATTCAAGATTCAAATTGGCCATATACAAAGGATCATGGGTATATCTAAAATTCAAATCAAATTTGAATTACATTTGAATAAAGATACGCATGCATATACAGTAAAACAATATAACTAATTTAAAATATTAGGTTCAACATGGTCAAAGGTGTAACTTGCCTTGATCGAAGTCCTGCTGCGATTCGTCGAATTCAAACTCTCCGGAATCGTCAATATCTAACGAAAAATCAATTCAAAGCAAATTCAAAACAAAAATTCAAATGAAATCCAAATAACTTCCAAAATTATCAAATAAAAGGGGGGACAGAATTTTGAATTTTTGGATGTGGGCCAACAATCTTTAAAAAGGAATTGAGGCTTTTAAAAGAAGTTGGAAGTTTTAATTTAAATTTAAACCTTGGAATTACAAAATATACTCAAATCAAATTTAAATAAATTTCAAAATTTCAAAATTATTCCAGAAATGGATAGATCATGATTTTAGAAAAATTTAGAAATTTCAATGGGTCAATTTGGAGTTAAAATGCAAAAGTTATAGCCTTCCAAAGTTTGAATTCAAAATAAAAGAAAAAATGGTATTTTCTGGATTTATTTTTAAACCGAAAAGGATTTATGACGTCAGCACGAATTATTTTTCTAAAGGAAATTATAGATTATGACGTCAGCCCTAGGATTAATATATTCGGCAGAGGTCGGTGTGTGTGGGGCCGGTGTCATGGACCGGTCCATGGACTCGAGGAAGGGTGAGGTGGCAAGCGGCGCGCGGGAGCGGTGGCGCTAACGTGGCGCCACGGGGCTGCCGCGTGGTCGCCGCGTGGCTGCCACGCCACGCTTTATGCCAACGCATGGACGCGCGAGGTGGCTAGGGGCGCGGCGGGTGGCGCGGCGTGGCGCCGACCGCCGCCACTGCTGCCACGCCCGCCAACTCGGCCCGACGGCCGACGTGCTTCGGCCGCGGCGCTCGGGGCCGATGGTCGCCGGAGCTCGTGGCGGCGCGCGCGCCGAGGGTACCAAATGACGAGGAGAGCGCGGAGTGCATCGGTACCTTGCGCGAGGCCGAGGATGACCGGAGAGGGAAATCGGCGGAGAGGGGCGACGGCCGGAGAAGACTTCACGGCGGCGGAGTAGCTCCGGTGGTGCACGTGTTCGGGAGGTGGTCGCGGTGTTCGCCTGGGCACCAGCAAGGTCGGGGAGGTGTCGGCGAGGGGCGAGGGGGCTCGAGTCGGCGGCGATTGCTCGCCGGAGTCGCTTGAGCCGGCGGAGGGAAATCGGCGCAGGGGGACCCTCGGGACTGGATTATGCGCTCTGGAGGCTCGGGGGGTGGCGGTGTGGGTAGAGGGACCTCGGGGCACCTCTTTTATAGGCTTGGGAGGAGGGTAACGGCCGTGCGAAGTTCGCCGGAGTGCAACGGGCGGGGAGGTTTATTGCGACGGTGGTAACGGCTGTAATTATGCGTGATTATGCCCGCAATGGACGCGGTGGAGGTGCAATTGCGATCGGCCGTTGGCGCGGGCATCAGTCGGAGGAAACCGGCTTTAAAAGCTTCGTTGCATGCAAAGAATGGCGGTAGCGGGCGGAGATCGCGCGAGGAAGAAAGGAAAGGGGCGGGGACAACGGGCCTGACAGGTGGGGCCCGCACGTCAGCGAGAGAAGAAAAACGGAAAGGACGGGGGCGATGGTCGGATGCTTGACGGGTGGCACGGGGGAGAGATCGGGACCGCTGGCGCGTTGCGAAGGGGTAAGTGAAGGGGGACGGCTGAGATTCGATCCGACAACGAAGATTAGATCGGGGCCGGTCGGTGCTTAAGTGGGAAGGGGCGGCCACGATGAGGTACGGCAATAGGGGACGGCTCGGATAAAACCACGTGGCGGCAGGAGCGGAGAGGGGAGCGGTGAAGCGGTAAGTTGGTGCGGGCGGCGAGGATTAAATCCGGCGCGGGAGGAGACGGTCCGATGCGCGACACGCGTCGCACGCGGAGAGAGGGAAGGCGGGGAGAGGGTTTAAGTTAGATCGGACGGCTGAGGGGGAATCCGGCGGGCGGAGGGGACGCCGATGGTTGACACCTGGCGGCCGGGAGGGATTTTTGGGATTTTCTTTCTTTTTGATTTTCCAGAAATGCTATTAAGCTCTAGAAAACTCAGAAAAATACCAAATAAATTTTGAAAAATCCAGAAAAATTCAGAGAACTATCTGGAGCTATTCTAGACTTAATAAAAATATGTCCCACTCATTTTAACAAGTATAATTTGCAAAGGTACAATTTGATTTTGTAGGGAAGGTTTTAATTCCTTCTAAACTCTAGAAAAATTAATATAATCTCATATTTGACTTAAGGAAGCTGAAATACATTTGTTTTAGCTTTTAGGAATGCAATAAATTTATTTTTGACTTTTATACATTAAAGTTTATAATTTTTCTCAAATCAGGATTTTAACATAATTCCAGAAAATCCAATAAACTCCAGATTAAATTTTCAATAAAGGGACAAAATTTTGGGATGTTACACCAAACCCTTTGATTACTTCATCAAAACGAATGTTCCAACTCCGAGATGCCTGCTTTAATCCATAAATGGATCTTTGGAGCTTGCATATCTTTCCAACTGATTGCGGATCGACAAAACCCGTGGGCTGTGTCATGTACACATCCTCACTCAGATTTCCATTAAGGAAAGCTGTTTTGACATCCATTTGCCATATTTCATAGTCGAAATATGCAGCAATCGCTAGAATGATCCGAATAGACTTTAGCATTGCGACGGGCGAAAAAGTTTCATCATAATCAATACCTTGAATTTGTTTGAAACCTTTGGCCACCAATCGCGCTTTATAGATGTGAACATTTCCATCTATGTCTATCTTTTTCTTGAAAACCCATTTGCATTCAATGGTTTTAACACCATCAGGTGGATCAACCAAGTTCCAAACTTGATTACTATGCATGGATTCAATTTCGGATCTCATGGCTTCAAGCCATTTCTCATAGTCTGGTCCCACCATCGCTTCTTCATAGGTCTTAGGCTCATCGTTGTCTAAAAACAATATGTCCCGTTGTTGAGTAGTCAAGAACATGTACCACTCAGGTGCACGACGTGACCTTTCTGACCTACGTGGTGCTGGTGTGTCCATAACAGGTTCTTCAACAGTTTGTTCATCCTGTTGTGGTTCTGTAGGAGCTGAAACGATATCAGGTGTTTCTTGAATTTCTTCAAGTTGCACTGTGCTCCCACTATCCCTTCTTGAGAATAACTCTTTCTCTAAGAAGACACCATGCCGGGTGACAAACACTTTGCCTTCTCCTTGATTATAAAAGTAATATCCTTTTGTTTCCTTAGGATACCCGATAAAGAAGCATTTATCAGATTTAGGAGTGAGCTTATCAGATTGTAAACGTTTTACATAAGCCTCACATCCCCAAATCTTAAGAAAAGACAAGCTAGGACGTTGTCCTGTCCACATCTCATATGGTGTCTTTTCTACTGATTTTGATGGAACCCTGTTTAGTGTGAACGCGGCTGTTTCAAGAGCGTACCCCCAAAAAGACAACGGAAGATCACTTTGGCTCATCATGGAGCGCACCATATCTAATAAGGTGCGATTTCTCCGTTCAGATACCCCATTCCATTGAGGTGTTCCTGGCGGAGTCAATTGTGGAATAATTCCACAATTCTTTAGATGATTGCCAAACTCATGGCTCAAATACTCACCTCCACGATCAGATCGTAGAAACTTGATTGTCTTGCCTAAATGATTTTGCACTTCATTTTGGAATTCTTTGAACTTTTCAAAGGATTCAGACTTATGCTTCATCAGGTAGATATACCCATATCTACTAAAGTCATCAGTAAAAGTTATGAAGTACTGAAAACCACCTCGGTCATTAAGCTCATTGGTCCGAATACATCGGTATGTACGAGTGCCAATAAGTCATTTGCCCGTTCACCTTGACCGGTGAAAGGTGCCTTTGTCATCTTGCCAAGTAAACAAGATTCACATGTCTCTAATGATTCAAAATCAAATGAGTGCAGAATACCATCTCTATGGAGCTTCTGCATGCGTTTCTCATTTATGTGACCTAAGCGCGATGCCAAATAAACGTGGGATTCAAATCATTGGACGTTGCCTCTTTGCATTAATGTTATAGACCGTGACCCTTCAAGAGTAAGAACGTATAACCCATTCACCAATGGAGTATGACAATAGAACATATCTTTGAAATAAAGAAAACAACCATTGTCCATAGATTTAAAGTCATAACCTTCGCTTGCAAACATGAAGCGTAAATAATGTTCTTTGAAAGAGATGGAACACAATAACAATTATTCAATTCCAAAACTAATCCTGAAGGTAAAGACAATGGCATGGTGCCAACAGCTACCGCAGCAACTTTTGCTCCATTGCCAACGCGAAGATCCACTTCGCTCCTCCTCAAACTTCTACTTCTTATTAGCCCCTGCAACGATTTGCAAATGTGAGCAACCGATCCGGTATCAAATACCCAAGAATTAGTGGAAGAAGTAGCAAGATTGATTTCTATAACATTTATACCTGGAGTGGAAGTCATACTTCCCTTCTTCTTCTCAAGATCCTCCAAGTACTTTGGGCAGTTCCTTTTCCAATGTCCTGATTGCTTACAGTAGAAATAATCTGCATCAGGATGAGCAGCGCCCTTCTTGTCTTTCTTGGCCTTAGAACTGCTCGCGATCGCATCGGGAGCTAACTTTCTTTTGACCGCGCTTTTCTTGACATAGGGCTTGCCCTTGCCTTTGTGCATCATCATCACATGATTGCTGCTTTTCTTAATGCTTTTCTCGGTAGATTTTAGCATCCCATGCAACTCAGCCAGGGTCTTGTCCAGGTTGTTCATGTGAAAGTTCATTATGAATGGCTCAAAGCTCGGGGGGAGCGACTGGAGAATCACATCAGTAGCCAACTCTTGGCTAAGAGGAAAACCAAGCTTTTGCAGACTCTCAATGTAGCCAATCATCTTAATCACATGAGGGCTAACGGGATTCCCTTCTGCAAGCCTGCACGCAAATAAGGACTTTGAAGTATTGAACCTCTCAGCCCTTTCTTGGTTCTCAAACATACCACGTAACCCCACAATGATATTGTAGGCATCTGTGTTCTCATATTGCTTCTGAAGCTCAAAGGACATTGTGGCAAGCATGAGACAGCTCACATCAAGGCAATCATTCGTTTGCTTCTCATAACCTCTCCGTGCAGCCACAGTAGCATTATCAGGCAAGTCTTTGGGGGTAAGGAGACTCAAGGACATACTCCTTGCGCTCTTGCTTGAGAACAATTCTCAAGTTGCGATACCAATCTAAAAAGTTTGTTCCATTGAGTTTTTCTTTCTCAAGAACAGATCGCAAATTAAAAGTACTGGATGCGGCGTTAGCTGACATGATCTACAACACAAGAATATGCAAAGTTTAGCATTATGTTTATGTTCATCTTTTATTAAACTATTTAACAAAAGACTCCCACTATGAGTTTTGCAACAAAAACTCCCTCTAAGTTACATAGTGGGTAAAGATCCTCATTTCACTAATTCCTAGTGAGCTTTGGCATCACGGCTAGAAAACTAGTGACATGGGTAAGCAACACCTTGCTAATCACATCCTTATGTGACTCTACTTTGGGTGACATCAGTATGCCTCGGCCCCAATCTATGCCCCAAGGTCCAAAACTATTTTGATAACCTTGTTAAGTAAACCAAATGCTTCCGCATGTAGATGTCCGACATCTACCCCAAACGATGATGATAACCGATGGCACTCTACTTTGGTAGACCTACCATGCGGTGATCATTATCTTTTGGTGCAGCATATGGAAGGGCATTAACACCTAATTTTAAGAGGGATTCTATCCTACCAAAGCAACATATCACATATATCATTGCATAAGAATAAGATAGATAACATCATAGATAAAACACATTTAACTGTGAAGTAGTATGGCCCAAAAATGGTGATATCCATCTCCAAGTAGGTGTAGACGATCTCCATCCTCCACATCACTCCTTTAGGCCACCATGCTTAAAAGCTTGTAACCTCAAAACTAGCCTACTACCTATAATAGCTAGAAATTGAAGATTATAAAGATAGATTCAAGCATTAAGGTCAACACGTAGGTCGTTAAATACAATATATACAGCTAACAATAGCTGAAATAATCATGACACGCAGGCCATGAACGAATGTTACATGCATCACATACATCTCATACATTCAAATAAGCTATAGGGCCATACTATTCACATCATTCCCTGCAAAAACAAGTTAGACGTAGAAACGCATTCTACCTAACGATGTGAACCCAAGACGCTATACAAGGGGGGGATACACACGGCGATCCCGCTGACCGGTCGTGGGGGGAAGTGAGGAGCGCTCGCGGGTTTCAGGGCAGCGCCTTGAACACCCTACAAAATTTACAGATCCAATCTATAAAATCGCTATGAAAATCTCATCGGGCCGATCAAATCAACCCAAATCTGAGCCATTCCAAATGTCTCAATTTTCATTAGATCAATCATATTGATCATCGCGATCGGTATACTTGAGGAGACCACAACACAAGACCTCGATCCGTTGGCTCGATCATCGATTGTGCGCGCAGTTAGCCCCGAAGGGTGATTGCGGCCGGTAGGGGCAAGTCGCGCGTACATCAAAGAAGGAGCACGAACTAATCTTTTGGCCATATGATGCTATCAACTCATACCTATTTCAACCCCTTATGACCGATTGATCTCATCAACCCGTGCTACGATTTAGACCGTAATAGATCCAATCTACTACTATCGCATATCAACACATGCGCGATCCAGATTGCAAACTAAGCAAGATGGCTCGATACCACTAAAGGAATACGCGTAGGCTACGGAAGCGTAAAACAAAACTTTTCTACCGCGCACTCCAAGAACATCATGCTAAGGAAGGATCATGGATCGTTACCACTTAGGCCGCAGCGCAATGAAGAAGAGTTGAAACCGATCCAATCACGCGCGTCGAGGTAGTAGTGGAAGTAGCCGATCGTCCGAACAGATCGTCTCCTCCACGCACGCCGATCAACAACGCAACGAGCAGCACCTCCACCGTATCCACACGCCCGGGCTGGAACGCCGATCGCGAGTGTACTAGCACTCGTGAGCAGCTAGGGTTTGGCTCGGGAGGTGGCGGCTAGGGTTTTGCTAGATGTTAATAGGGACGAATCCCCTCAGCCCCTCGCCTCCATATATATAGACCTCCTCACGTGGGCCTTGCGGACCGAGGCCCATTAGGAGTCTATTCGGATCTTTATCCGAATTGAGCCCATATCCGAATCATATTCGAATCAGTGTTCCAACCCGTTAAGCGTGCGACCGTGTAGGTTCACGTATACTTGGTCGTGACCCAGAAACACCTTTCCGGTCACCCTGTTAATAGCGGCCTCTAGTAAGACATATTAACCCCAAAGTATATGTAAAGATCATATCAATTTGAAACTGTAATGTTCTCTCATGTACGAATTCCTTTGCCTCACGATATAGATTGAGCTCAAGGCGAGACCTGTGTCATCCTCTTAATAGCTCAATCACTCTCTCGATTCCGTGATAGATTATAAACTTGCGATTGACTCCTCAATCACCTTGGCATGGCCATGCACTTTCATAATCCATTACATCGAGGGGCCCAGAGATATCTCTCCCATAAGGAGGGGCAAATTCTATCTTGATCATTCACATCCCACTACATGTTTCATGGCAAACCCGAAGACTACTTTTATGACTACCCGAGCCACGGAGTAGTGTTTAGTAGTCCCAAAATAAGCTACTACTCATGTTGGGAACCATGATGATCTCAAGTCTAAGGATTCTACATAAACACTACTCGAGACCAACTGATGACACATGGAATCTCCGCGTTGTCTCATGGCAGTCTATCCAACATATGTTCACTAACATATGTCCATATTATTGATTTGGTATCACCATACCATGATCCATGAGACATGATCATCAATCAATACATATGCTGATCTTTGTCTTTGAATCATATTTGTTCCTCATATGATATATGATCAGGGATCATTTAGAAATAGCAACATTTTAATATTTAAGAGTCTCATGAATAAGTCACATACTCATTGATCAATAATGATGATGTCTATTCCAAGGAACAAAGTAATGTATCATAAACATAGTATGTGATATATACAACATCTCCATGTTGCCTCTAGGGCATATCACTAATAGTTTTTTCATCAATAAAATAAAATATAATACGATTACATCATGTAGGTCCAATTTCCATTGTGGCCATAGCGCTGCCAAATGTGCTCGACTAGATCCTTCTTGAGTTGTCTATGTGTTGGCCGAGCACGGATAGTGGAATTTCTCCGAAGCACCTCTGCGAAGCATGGATTAGGATTATTGCCGGTATGCACTTCAGGTGGCAGCACTATCGTTGCACTCGCATTCTCATTTATGTCCAAGGGAATTTTATCCAATCCCTTCTCATCTTCAACTATCATATTATGAAGGATAACTCAAGCTTTCATTATGTTGATAACGTCCTCCTGCTTCCATAATCGTGCTGGTCGACGAACAATATCAAAACGGGATTGCAACATGCCAAATTCGCACTCGACATCCTTCCTCGCCCCTTCTTGCTTCAATGCAAATAATTTGTCTTTCTCCATTTGAGGAGCCGTTATTGTCTTCATGAAGACCGGCCATTCTGGATATATTTTATCAGCGAGATAGTAGCCCATGTCATACTGTGTCCCATTTACATTGTATTCTACTCTAGGAGCTTCCCCTTTTATTGCTTGAATGAATAGTGGTGACTTATTTAGGATATTGATGTCGTTGTGGGCCTCGGCGGTACCAAAGAAAGCATGCCATATACGAAGATCCCGTGATGCCACCGCTTCGAGGATCATAGTAGGAACACCTTTGTCACCACATGTAAACATGCCGGCCCAACCTTTCGGGCAATTCTTCCATGCCCAATGCATACAGTCAATGCTTCCCAACATGCCTGGAAAACCACGAGACTCATTTTCTTGTAAAATTTTTTCTAGGTCATCACTTCTAGGAGGGCGCAGGTACTCTCCACCAAAACATTCAATCACTCCTATGGCAAATTTTCCCAAAATCTCCAACGACGTGCTTGCGGCAATCTTCAATACCTCATCAAGTTGGTCAGCCAGCGTGCATTCGGATAGCCGCAATACACTTTTGAAGGGGTGAATGCCCATCCCTACCAATTGCATCCAATCTTCGGGTAAAATAAGGAGAACACTCACTAAGAGTTTGCACGATGCGAAGGAACAACGGCTTATTCATCCGAAATCTCCTTCGGAACATCTCGTCGGTGTAGATAGGATTTGCGGAGAAGTAGTTGGCAACAAGATCATCATGACCAGCTTCTCGATTCCTTGGTATATACCTCCTTGGTCCACTCTGTCGGCGGCGGCGAGATACACTTGATGTTTCTCCATCGATATCGGCCTTCAATTTCTCTCCAATCTTGCTTCTATATTCGTCTAAGATTGCATCCTCTGCCATGATGTCTTCTAGGGTGTACACCTCCATAGGATCAAAGTCATCGACTTCTTCATCTGGATGATCTTCATTAGAGGCTGGTGGCACTGGTTGCTGCGACATGAAGACTAGAGAAGAGAATTGGCAGGGCCATGATTTTGGCATGGCGACAGGAACATATGGCAAGTTATACTGTGCAAGTAGTCACATATTCACACTAGCAGCCTGTTCATACTGCAACATGTTCACATATTCACACGGCCAGATCAGTTCCCAGTCCAGATTTGCAGACTGTGAACTAATGCTTGCTCACTGGATGAATTGGAAAATACAACCATCGTCAAAGGATGAGCCGCCAGGAGATACAGAATGATCTATCACATGTTCACTTTCTTCCATCTCATCTTCCATGAAATTCTCCCTACACTCCATGTTGCAAAAGGATTTGTCACCCCTACAGTTGCAAGACATGATACCAAATATCAAACAATTAAAACAACTGCAGATCTATTAAGCTGACAAAACACCCATAACAGTGGTGCATCTACCGTACTAGATCACTTACTGGTAGATGTAGATGTCTTTCCCTTCTTTGAGCTTCTCACCGCAAAAACAACAGCAGCTCATCATTTGTGCAATCGATTCAGAGGAAGTTTGACAAGAAGGTCAGGGACTCTGAAGAACCCCATCTTTTGTGCAATCGATTCAGAGGAAGTTTCTGGAACTGAGGACTCAGCTGCCATTTGATCACCTCTCGCTTTCTTCCCACTACATTTCTTTTTGTGTCAATAACTTGATTTCATAACTTCACTTTTTTAACACTATAACAACTTTACAAGAAGTGGATTTATACTAGTATCAGTTTTTTCTTAAAAAAACTACATGGAGTCAGAACAGAACAATCAGATGGAGAGATTTTTATGTAAAATTATTCCTCGAGAAATAGCAACTAGTATTTTACAGTCAAGAACCAAACTAAAAGGAATTCATAAATTGTAGCGTAGGACAACATGTGTTTTTTCCAGATTCCTTAGCTTGTAAGCATAGATATTGATTAGTGATTAAAGCATAAGAAAAGCATCATCATACGGAGAATCCAAGCAAAACCAAAAAAAGACAAGCCTTCTGTGATTATTCAATCATCAGCTCATCTTCACCTTTGCTTCACCGCTGTTCTTGCCTCACAAGGTTGTCTCCTCGCAGCAGCTCCCTCGTCAAGAACGCCAAGATGTCCTGAGGAACCAAGGGCAACATGAAAGTAACACAATCAATAATCGGTAAAAAAGAGAGGAGGTTTTTCTTCGAGAACACAGACACGAGCGGAGATTAAGCCCCCACAAATCTACAAAACCCAAAAAATGGAGAAAAAAATCAAACACAGTCCCAATAACCAGTCGAAAAACCCAAAAAAGGATAAATAAAATTCAAGAACCAACACAGATTAAAACCCCTCAAGAACTCGTTCCAATCATTCTTCCCGGACGGAAATGCAGGTCCAAGAATCACCAACAAAGAAAGGCAAACACAATGGAGAATCAAGAAAACGACCTACCCTTCCTTGGTCTCCTCGGCTCGTAGAGCGCAGCACCGGGTGGGTAGGGAGCACAGCCAGCACCCTTCCCCTTTGGCACCGCCGCCGTCCGCTTCTGCTCCCCTACCGACGCCACGGCCTTCTTCTCTCGCGCCGCAACGGCCTTCCTCTCCCGCACCGCAACGGCCTTCCTCTCCTGCGCCGCCGCCGCCTGGTGTTGCTCTGCGGCATGGTGCTCGTGGTGTTTCGGTGGGAAGGGGGAGAGGAGAAATAGCGCGAGCGAATATTTGGCGCCATAGCCTCGGATTTACACCCGTGCACAGTGGATCTCGGACGCCGACGACGACTCGGAGCAAGTCGTACAACGCGCGCCCGTGCCGGCGATTTGTCTAGGAGCACACGCCCGTGCCGTCGTCTCACAAGCTGTCGACTCGCTTCTCACGAGCTGTGGACTCGCTTCTCCCTCTTCATTCACTGCTTCGATCAATAGCAGCCATTAACGTGTTGAGTAAATAATGACTCATTAATGCCCAACAGAAGACAATAGCAATCACCTACCAAAGCTGCATGCAAGGTCAAACAGTCAACTATGTGCATGCAGCATGCTTCCATTGATGCGGGTGACAACACAGAACAGTGCAAGGCATCAATTGATGTGACGTCAACAGCAATCAAAAAACATGTTAATCACTCACAATAATTTGTCAACAGTGAACAAAAACCTTATACATGGCTAATTAATTTGCAAATCAAATTTTCAGCCCTCCATATTATATATATAGATACATGGTGACTGAAGCTAGATTATCCAAATCATCGGTTGGTTTCTTGGACCCACACTTGGTTGCCATGCATACCACCAACGAGGATGCTGGCTTCGTCGAGAGGTATATTGCAGCAGCACTGGTGGCTTACCACGATAAGGAATATGTACTTATGCCTTATAATCAGCATTTTCATTGAATTTTAATAGTAATTGTACCAAAATGGAATAAGGCAATATACCTTGATTCCCTAAGTAAGAATAAAACCGACTACACAGCTGTTGACGAAGTAATCAATAGGTAAGTACATTTTCTCCATACATACATATATTGTACTCTTTTTTTCCTTCCGAATGACTAAAGTCAACTTTTTTGAATCACGTAGGGCGTTCGTGATGTATGTTGTAATGTCAAAGCTCTCGACGCAAGGGGCCAAAGGACTGACACATGTTCGAAAATTTAAGGTATTCGCTACTACATATTAATTAATCCTATGCAACAGTTGGTACTAATGCCTCTTGAATTAACACATTCTATTTTTTTGCAGTGCCACCAACAGCCACCAGGCAACACGTATGGATTCTATGTCTACCACCATATGAGACTACTCCTCGATTCCTCGAGGATCACCAATTCCAATTCTAAGGTTTGTCAATCTTCCCATAATTACTTAATACTTATCGGGTTATATATATATACGCACATTGATATTCCTATCGACAGGCTGCGTCCATCCCATCAACTGCATTGAAACATGCTGTCCTTTCACAAATTCAAGGAGAGTGCGCGTATTTTTTGGTCGCTCAAGTCTTAAATTCAGGTGGAGAGTTCCACAACGTAGAGTGATTTTTTATTACTCTTATCACTCCGGAATCAAGGTCTCGTGAAAGGACAGTCCATAATCAACGGACTTGTCAGGCTGCACAAGCAATGCTTGGATGGCAATCATGCACCATCCAAGTATTTCTTATGCAGCCTGACAAGTTCGTTGATTATGGATCTATTCCTTTCACGAGACCTCGATTCCGGAGTGATAAGAGCAATAAAAAATACAATGTTACCATCTAAATACAAATGCAATGTAGATCTTTTGTAATTGTGTATTTGTTAATGGATATTTCATTTCATTTCAATTAATTGATTTGCGAAATGGATATTTTATGTTTGTAAAATGAATTGAGATGTGAATAGGATGTTTTATGTTTGTGAAATGAATTGAGATGTGAATTGGATGTATACATGTACATGTTGATCTGCTTGTTTCAGAGGGCATGGCTAGCATTTCCTGAGGCTAGCCAATAAATAGAAATAGATTTAGGGGTAGAAAAGAATATCATAGACGGTTTGTAACTAAAAACCGTCTGTGATAGGTATGATCACAGACGGTTTGTAACAAAAACCGTTTGTGATATACCAAAAACCGCAGCGGGGATCATTTTTCAACACTGTCGGAGTCCGCTTTTATTAGATAAGGGTTTAATATTTTAATTGAGTCCTCTTTTAAGATTTCTCACTTTCATACTACCATTGTCCTCATTCACCCAGATTTATACCTTTTATTAAAGTTGTAGACCAACAATTGTTATTACACTTCCTATTTCTCTAAAATTCCCTTGGTTTACTTATTTAGCCAATCCAATCATTTAAGTTGGTTCACCTATTTAGCCAATCCAATCATTTAAGTTGGTTCACCTATTTAGCCAATCCAATCATTTAAGTTGGTTCACCTATTTAGCCAATCTAATCATTTAAATTGCCCACTTATTTAGCCAAATCGATCATTTAAATTGGTCTACTTATTTTTCATCTAGAAAGTTACACCAAACATTTAAATTCGACCACTTTTTTTCTTTTTTATCTAGAAATTTACACCATTGTTTCTCTTTAATGATTAACATGAATCCACCAAGATTTATATATATGAAAATCCAAAGTGAATTTTGGAATAAACTTGGTAGGAAGTCAAATTGTTGAAAATTTTCCTCGGATGATCACGTTCATTGAAATGAGTTTGAAAATGAGCTTTGTAAATAATTTTGATAATTTGAACCTCCAAGGATAAATAAAATTTTCAAATGAACTTTCAATTTAAGCTTTGAAATTTCTAGCCCCAAAACATGCTTTTAGGATGCCTACAAGGAGGGTTCTGTAGGAGTCCTAGGAACTTGAAATTTCAAATTTTGAGGTAAGAGAGCTTCTAGAATTAAATTTTGGCCAGGATAAGATATATATAAGGGAAGATCTTCTAAGAGAGAATGTGGCGGCAGGGCTACCAGAGGGGCGGTGCTAGGGGAGGATCTAGGGGAGGGGTGGAGCTACGTGGAAGGGGTTACGCGAGCTCGTTGTGGCTGGAGCGCGGAGCAGCGGTCTGGGCTGGCCGGGATGCAGGGGCGCCAAGAGCAGAGTAGGGGGAAAGGGAAAGAAAGTGGGGGTGTCGGGGTGGAACGAACGCCAGGGAGGAAGTGGCTGAGCGAATGGCTAGGAGCTGGGGCTGAGTTGGCCTGAAGCCAAGGGAGGGGAGAGGGGGAAGAAATAGAGGGAGGAGGAGGTTGGATGGGGAATGAGCTGAGGACTCAGAGGCTTTAGAAAATTTTAGGAATTTTTGAATTCCAGGGATGAGTTTGCAATTAGGTTTTGAATTTGAATCTTGGTTCAAATTTTGGATTCAAAATTTGAATTTCAAGATTTGCCAAGTCCTAAGAGATAAGTTTTGAATTTTAGAATTTGAATTTTTGAATAGGATAATTAGATGGGAAGTGTTGTGGTTACAGACCAAACAGAGAGAGAGTATGGTGGTGGAGAGTTAGTGAACGAATGACCTCTTGGGCCTTTCCCAAGACTCGATATCATATATATACATGTACCCTCGTAGGGAGTGTCTTTTTACAACTGTAGCATCGCACCAAAGCCTTCCTTATTACATAGATCTCAACAGGCTAGCTGGGTTTAGGTGGGGGCCACCCCTACAACAGGAGCCTCTCATGGTGAAGGGCTTCACAGGCCGAAGCCATGCCGCCGAGCCCTTTGGCCCCCTCCGTCCCTGCGGCCTGTGACTTGTATGATATTGGGCGTGGGTGACTTCGCATGTGGCGCGCATTGTGGCTCCGCGAGGGCACGCGTGGATTCCAGCGGTTGTGCGGGGTTGAAAACCTTGCCGAGGGCGGAGCTGAGCCGCTCCGCGGGCGCGAAGACCTCGCCGAAGGCGGAGCTGAGCTGCTCCACGAAGGCGAGGATCTTGTCGTTGTGGGAGGGATATGTGGGGGTGGCAAGTTGAAACGGCGCGCGCACGCGCGAACGATCGCGCCGGTTCGACTCCCGTCGGTTGCGTTTTCTGATGGGAAAGCTGGTGTATATATATGGCCGTGGTGGAGCACTGTGCTTCCTAGACTTACACGCCGTGCTTCCATGCTCTGCGATGGTCTTGTTCTCATAAATAGGGCTTTGTCGATTCCGGCGCCTATTTATGAGAACAAGATCGCTCCGAGCTTGGAGCAATATCACTGTGGGGGCGTGGTACCGGTGCATGTTGGGGCGGTCATGCTTCTTCAGCCCACGAACGTGCGGTGGCAGCCCCGGGGGTCGACTCCGATGTGTCCTGTGTTGTCCCGCATCCTGGTTAGTGCGCCGCGTGCGCACTTTGCCCGTGTCGCCTCGTCGGCCGTCGGTTGGCGATGCCGTGACCGGCGCGTGCTTCGGCCAAGTGACTTGCCGCGTCGGTGCTCTTTGCAACCTGGCGTCCGTGGAAAGGCATGGGACACATTAGAATAGCAAAACGGTTGTAGTAAGATCGAAGAGGTATAGTGTGCAATAAGCTCCGGGGTTGTCCCGAGCCATTGGAGTAGAAGGGGCGCCCTTGTGGTGCGGCTTGTGGAGGCGTGGCTGCGTCGCGGTGACAAAAATGGCATCGCATATGGGCTGCGCAGGTGGAGACCTGGCCGACGCAGCCATGCGCGCACGTGCAGCCCCGCGGGGGTGCCGTACGCATGTGAGCGGCCGGGCCACGTCGGCTTCCTCTGGGTGCGCCTCCGAACGCGTGGGCGACGCGTCGACCTCACCTCGTGTGGGTGCGTGTCGGTGCCAGGGGCAGAGCCGAGACTGCACTGCGAAGGCGGAGATGCTGCCGGTTATATTGCCTAAACTGCCGAGCAGACACGCGGCGAGGTGCGATTGGCGTGCCGTGCCCTGTCGGGGCCCTTGGTGTGACCACCGCTTGACTGGGCTCCGTGCACACAGGTGGGTGTGCTGGTACGGCAGCGATCGTGGGGATGTGGGCGGTTCGCCTCCCAGTAGTTATGCTTATCAATGGCGTGGGGGCAGAGGGGTATTAAGTACCCCTTGCATTAGGCCACTTGCCTTTTCATCACCTTGTCCTCTATCTCCCAACCGCGCGTCCCCATCTCTTATCTCTTGACGTCCTTGCTTTCTTCTACATCCCGGAGTTCCAGAAGAATGGCGGCACACCGCGGGGCGCGCGCACGGGCGGCTGACGACGGCGCCGTCTTCCAGCGGGCATCGCCGCTCGAGGTGAGGTACACCCTCGAGGGGCGCTGCTCCACGGCGGTGAGCGAGTGGTGGATGGCACCGGAGAAAGGAGGGGGCGGCACTCCCGCGTCTTGGGCTCGACGCTGGTGACGGAAGAGACGATTCGTGGCCTTCTTCGAGAGGGGAAGTTGTCGGACCGCTGGGATGTGCGGCTACCCGCGGGCGACGAGATCGAACCGCACCCCAACATTTCAGAGGCGATCGTGTTCGTCGCCTACCTGGAGGCTGGGTTGCGCATCCCGGCCGTCGGGCTTGTCGGGGACGTCCTGCGGGCCTTTGGACTTGAGCTGGCGCAGGTAACGCCGAATGTGATTGCCCGGCTTGCCGTGTATAGTTGGATTACGCGTACGGAGGCGTGCTGACCGACCGCGTCACTGCTCGCGTTTCTTCATGATGTCCGATGCGCGGTGGAGGATTGAGGGGACGGGGCGCTGCCCGCCTTCGGCAACGTCGATCTCGCACTGCGCCCGCAGTGCCAGAAGATATTTCCCGCGGAGTCGAGTCAGGCCGAGTGGGAGTCAGATTTGACACAACGGTGGTTTTATCACCGCGTGGCGAGCGGTAGCGGCCTTGAGTGCTCGAGGTGACCGGTGGCGATTATCACCACGTGTTAAACTTTCTGGCCAGAACGCCTGCGCCTCCGCCGCCACTCGGCCGTGACCTCACCGCACGTTTCTTAATGCCGGCCACAATGCCATGAGGCTCCTGCGGCTTTGGTGATGCTCCGGCCATGTACTGGCAGCCGACAACCGTACAAAGCTGCTACAGCTACTCCGACGATGGTGTAGTCCTCCCCGATGGTAAGTCTACAAATTCCTCCTCCCAAACCTTACTTCCATGTATTCCAGTGATTGAATCCTAATTCTGATGGTAGCTTGTGTTACATATGATGATTCTGGTAGAAATTATTGAGCTTGAGATATGCTCAGTTCAGGATTTGGGTAAAGTTGTTCTGTTCTGCTAGGAAAATGGTTGAAGATCTGGGTAATTGTGTTCATGCGCAAGAAATGTTGGCGACAAGTCCACAACTAGTTCAGAATGGGTTAAAAATTAGTCCAGCAAGTATCTAGCTTTAAACATACCCAATTTGAGTGATCTTGCATGGTGCAAGGAAGGATAATAGATGATTCATGTAGATTTGGCAATTTAAATTAATTAAGCATGCTTGAATCTGAGTGTTCTTGCTCATTCTAATGGTAAACAAGGCAATAATCACTCAACCACATCTAGGTTACACACGGCATGCATAATTCACTAATTTTTTTTACTGGGATGGTCCCTTACTAGGCACTGGAACCTCTTGCTGTGAAGTTTTATCTCAGTTCAAGTTTTCTACTATGACCTCTGATTAGTTTCCAGGCACTAATCCAACTATGGGCCTGTTTTTTTTTTTTTTTGCTGCGGTTTTTTGTTTTTGGCTGAAATTTTTGAATTTTAGCTCTTTACGGCAAAGATTACGAAGAGAGAGATATTCATTTGTGATTTTGGATGGTATAGATGTTGGGTTTTTAATGTCTACTATAATTAACTTGTAGACCCTGTCTTAAAAAAATACTCCATTTAAAAGTTAGGTGCTGTAACAAAAATTAAAAGCTGTTTTAAAAAACTAAAAAGAACATACCTATATATTCTTCAATAACACAATTTGTACTGTCTTCAAATGAAATGCAGAGCAGCATCTAGTTTGGCCGTACTAATGTAGTGCAACTTACCATAGCTACAGTGCAACCGTACTCGTTGACTTTCCTTGGACCCCCTCCACACCAGGTGTCCTTTTATAGTGTTTGTGCTTGATTTAAACAAGGGTTGTTTTGCAAAAATTTGGTGAGGTTGCAAACTTGCAAGTTGCAAGCCGCTCAGCCCTACTTTTGGACTCGACCGAAAGTTTTACTTTCTTAGAGGACCTGAAATGCAAAAATGGCTGAAATATCCTCTTTTCAATTGTTTTATACTGTTTTCTGAAATTCAGAAAACTCAGAGGTGTTTTCTGCAAACGTTTCCGCCAAGACAAAGTTTTGTTTGCTTTTCCGCAAATTTCCAATTTGAAATGTGTTTCCAGGAATGCATTTTGGCTTTGGAACCGGTGGGCTAGGCATTTATATAAAAAAGAAATTTGGCAAAATCCTTAAAAGAACATGATCCAAAATTAGCACATGCATGACGAATAAATTTACTCTACTCTCGGTTTCACTAGCCATGTATCTACCTTTTTTTTTTCGATTAGATGGTAGACACAAGCAGACCCCTAGTACATTTTGTACCATTCGAAATCTGGTGCCTGCCAGACTAAATCATGGGATAATCACCTTGCTTCGCATCCGGAATAGCAATAGTTTCTAGTTTTTGACTGAAATTGTACTATAATTAACTTATTTTTTTACTGTAACTGAGTTAGCTTATTAGGAGTAATTAAATTTAAAAAAATATAAAAATAAAAACGGTATGCTAACCTATCACGGACAATACAAAGGAATATGGGAAAAAACAAAACACAAAAATTTTAAAAAACAAAAAAAGTAAAAAGACAAAAATACTATAATGATTTAAAAGCCATCGCTGCAGCCAAACTGAGCGGCACCAAGGATTTTGTCTCAAAAAGAGTCGTAACCGATCTAACACAACTTACAAGAAAGAGAGTGTGTGTCTTGCTGTTACAATCATAAAAAATGTGATGGTAGGCAAAACTTTGTAAAACCACAACATAATAACAGGTTTCAATGTTTCGTTCCAGAAAAAAATCTCGGAGGGCACCGAGATGAACGAAATAAACAAAATTTCGTTCTTTCATTCAAAATTTTGGACGAAATATTCAAAGCCCATTCGAATTTTGATATAATTTAACCAAAATTTGGATAAAATTCAAATGAAAACAAATTTAGCCAAAATTTGACCAAATCGTATTTCATTCAGTGGGTAACGAAAGCACCTAAATGACCGAAATTTCACCAAAATATTGAACCCGGCATAATACAGATGCGTACAATTAAGTTTTATAAAATGTGTGTCTTGCTGTTACACAAATAACCTGCTAAATAGTGCAGACGCGTACAATTAACTTTTCCATCTACAGTTCAATTAATCCTAAAAAAAAATTTAAAAAATTTTTGCATTAACTGAGAGAAAGACAAAAGGATTTTATCCACTTATTTTGGTGGGCCCGAATAAAATAGTGCAGATTAATAATATATAGATATCACAGTTGTATAACAAATACAACTATATTTTCAGTTGCATTGGAGTTATGTATCAAAAATAACTACATCTTGATATCATAATATCTAGCCGACAATTGTGCGGACGATTCTACTAGTTTATTAGAACTAGAGGACAAACTAATAAACAGTAAATAAATTACTAAGGATAGAAAAGATGAGGAATCTACGAAAACAGGCAAGTTATATTACAAGATACTTCTATTAGTGAAATGCCCTAGAGACAATTATAGAGATAATTGTATCACTTCTATATCTATGATCTTTTGAATAATATATTATTTTATCCCTAGAATAAATGTCTTTCACATTGATCAACAAATATGTGACTTGTTCATGGACCTCTTTATTTATGTTTTGATGTTATTCTAAATTATCTATGATCTTATATCATTACATGGTACAATTATAATTTACAGATCAGCACATGTGTTGATTAATGATCAAGTTTCATGGGTCATGGATATGGAATATCAAATTTATAATGTGGATACATGTTAGAGAATATGATGTTGGATTGACCAACCATAAGACATTGTAGGAATTGTTATATTCTTAAGTATCATCAGTTGGTCTCATACATAGTGTATGTATGATCTTTAAACCTAAGATCGTCATTATTTTCTATATGTGTAATAGTTTATTTAAGGGTTACCAAATACTACTCCATGATTAGGTAGTCATAAAGATAGCTTTCAGATTTACTATGAAACATACGGAAGATATGAGCGATCAAGATAGAATTTACCCCTCTTATGTAACAGGAGAGATATCTCTGAGCCCCTCGACGTGGTTGGATTAAGAAAGTGTATGGCCATGCCAAATATGGTTGAAAAGTTAATCACAACAGAGTAATCCACTACAGGTTCGAGTGAAGGATCGAACTATCACAGGATTAGGGATGGCAATTATGCCCATTTAGCTGCATGCCCATAAGTAAATATCCTAATAGAGTCGGGTATAGGATGTTTTCTTTACCCACAGGTATGGAAATGACGAGAACTCTCTGCTCGTCGGGTAAATGGGCATGGGCATGGTAAGCTCCACCTGTACCCGTCTCGTCGGTTTACCTACGAGAAGATGCGTGTCTTTGAGATAATCAGGACAATTCTTATTGACTATAATTTTGTAATTCCTCTTTTTTCGAGAACACACTTCATATATTGTTAAAAAGTCATTCTCTTTGGGTACTACACTATAGATGAAATAGAAAAAAAAGAAAAACATGGTGGCTTAGAAGGACAGATGAAATTTAGCTAGTTATTGCTGTAGCTTTCTGATCAAATATTTAGTTTGTTAGTTTTTTTCCTTTGACTCATTAGAAGCACTCCTTATCTACAATTACCTGGTGTATGATTACTTGTACATGTATATTTTTAATACTTCAATTAAGAGGGGATCTTTTTTAATTGTGTAATTCCCTTCTCTATTACTGTTACTTAGAACTGATCCTAGAATTTTTAGTTTCTAACGTAGGAGATAATTAATTTTTATAATACGATTGGGAAGGACCCTAGTAAGGAAATCTACTAGTTTGAAATTGAATTTAAATAGAACCATAAAAAATAGCTATTATATTTTCTAACAATAGCTGCTGCTTATAAGTATCTGTCATTAGTTTAACTCTTAGATGGTGACTCTCGGTTCGCGAGTAAATGGGTATGCCCACGGGCGACAGGTATGAGCGAGATTCTTAACCCGTCGTCCTTCGTGGGTTGCCCATGGGCGTAAATCGGGGTCGCAGGCATGGGTATGGGGAGTACTACCCGTGCCCGCCACGCCCGATTGCCATCCCTACACAGAATGACATGTTTCTTGCCTTGAATTTGATCTGGTATCACGAGGCAAAGAGATCGGTATAAAGCCACTATATAGGTTCATCCGATATGATCTTTATATATGTTTGGAAGTCGTTACGTCCATGTAACATCCTGATTATTGGGGATTTTTAAAAGCTTGAATTTAAAAATAAATTTCTGGAATTTATTTGAATTTAAAAGCAAGCGTAAAAGAATTTTCCAGAATTTAATATGATTAAATTATACTTCAACATTATCTGAAAACATTTTAATTAAGTTCCTTAAGTCACAAGAAATTTTCTGGAATTTTCTGAGATTAAATTGAGCTTCAAATGAATTTTAGAATTTTGAAATAATTTAATCTGAGTAAAATAAACATTAACATAAGTTGAAAATATTTTATTTGTGTTCTTCAGGTCTTAAGGAATTTTCTGGTATTTTTGGTGAATTTTTGGGATTTATTTGCGATTTTCTAGAGCTCCTGGAATTTTATTTGGATTTTCTGAAAAGAATTATTTGGGGAAAATGCCTCAGCCACCCGATCTCTCTCCTCCCCACGTGTCGGTCATCCGCCCCCTCTCCCCGCCGCCGTACTCCCTTTCCCGCGCTCCGCCTCCAGCCGCCCGATCGCGCCGCCCCGCCAGCTGGCACGCATCCGCGCACGCCCGCTCGGCACCGGCTCGCCCCCACCTTGCCTCCCTCTTGGCTGCCCGATCGGCACACCCCTCCGCGTGGCGCCATCCCGGCCGCCCACGCTGCCCGGCCCGCCCCTCGGCCCACCTCCCACGTGCGCCCGCCTTCCAGCCACCCGATGCGCCGCGCGTCGCGCATCTGTGGCCGCCACGCGGCGGCACCAGCAGCGCCGTCGCCCCGCTCCGCCCGCATCCGGCCGTCCGTCCCTGCGCCCGCGCGTGATCCTAACCCTAACCCTAGCGCCGCTCCGTCCCCGCCGTCGGATCCGCGCCACGCGGCGCACATCCGCTTTGCCCCGCTCGGTTCGCGCCCGGACGCCGTCCCCGCCGTCCGTCGGCTGCGCGCCGGGCGCCGCCGTTTCAATCGGAAGCCACCGCTCGTATCCGTCCCGGTCTTCCTCGGATTGCGCGCTTTATAACCCACTGCCGCCTCGGTTCGCGTGCTTCATCGCCGCCGCCGCCTTCTCTCGCCTCGCGCCGCCGCCCCGGAGCTACGCCGCCGCCGCCTCGCGCGTCCCCACCCTCGCCCGTCGCCTCCATTGCCGACGCGCGCCGAGACCCCGATCCTCCCGCCGGTGAGTCCTCGTCGGCCGTCGCCCGCGTCGCCTCCCGCGTCGCCGCTCCCGTCGCCCCACGCCTCGCCTCGGTCCCGCGCCGGATCTCGCGCACACCAAGCGCGCGCGTCGCGCGCGCGGCGCCAGCGCAGCGTGCCGGCCACGCGTCGCCCATCGCCTGGTCTCCCGCCCCGCGCCAACGCATCTCCGCCGTCCATCCCGGGAGGCATAAGCATGCGCCACGCGTCTCCTCCTCCGCCGTCGGATCTCGTCGACGCGCCCCCGCCTCGCCTCGCGCTCGCGCCCGCTACGCGTCAGCGATCCCCGCCGCCCCGCCTCCGCACCGCCCGATCCGAGCCGCTCATCCAGATCTGAGCGAGCGGCTCGGATGCAGCCACGCGTCGTCGCCCCGGCCGTCCGATTCCGCCGCCGCGGCCACGCACCGACCGAGCCACGTCAGCGTGACACGTGGCAGCATATGCGCGTGCCACATCAGCCCTAGCCGACGTGGCATGCCACGTGGACATGCCACATCAGCGCCACGTCAGCCGGACCCGCATCCGGGGTGCCACGTGTCGCCACGTCGGCATGACACGTGGCGACACCAGCGCTTGCCACGTCAGCCGTCGCCGGCCGCGCGCGCGCACTGTTCCGTGCGCCGCGTCCACGGTGAACTCGGAATTTGGTGCACCGGGTTCACAAAGCCACGATAGCCTTTTCAATTTCCCGATTTAATTTCTGATTAAATTTTCCGAGAGCCCGTTCTCCTCCGTCCTAGCTCCGATTGACCCCGTTCGTTTTTCTAAATTCATCTAAAATCGAGCTCTAGTTGTTGGTTCTGGTTTTGTAAATTTTGGAGCTCATTTTCTTGTCATTTTATGTGTTTCTTTATTTTTGGTCGTTTTCTCTCTCGTTAGATTCGGATTCCAGAGGAGCAGGTTTCGCGCCTGAAGACCAGGAGTACCTCGCTGAGCATAACCAAGGCAAGTCATGTCCTTTGATCATGTTGAATCCAGTTTGCAATCTATTATTTAATTTCATAAAAGGAAGATGAGCCAGCAAGGAGTTCACTCACAGCAGTCACAGAGGACCAGATTCAATACATACCACCGCACGATCGCCTCAAAGAGCAGCAAGCAGCAGCAGCCGATTTTCAAGACCCGGCTCGGTGACTCGTTATGACAATTCGGGACCCCGCCCTATCAATGTCAGCGATCAACCCCAGAAGAGTGCCAACCCTGCAGGTTCAGCGAACTGTTACAATTGCAAGGAGCCAGGTCACTTCGCTCGCAGTTGCCCGCAGAAGTGTCAAGCCATCAAGCCATCACGCCAGTTCCGTTCAATTTGGAGAGTACGCCTGCCAAGACCCTTCCTCCAGGAGCAAGCTGTGGCAGCCAGCAGTCCCAGAGCATTGCAAGAGGAAGCCTGAACCACGCCAGCTCCGTCGTCGCACCCGGTAAACCCATCTCTCCTAGTTAGCCCGGATCTCGGGGTCGAGATCCCGTTTAAGGGGGTAAGGTTGGTAACATCCTGATTTTTGGGGATTTTTAAAATCTTGAATTTAAAAATAAATTTCTGGAATTTATTTGAATTTAAAAGCAAGCGTAAAAGAATTTTCCAGAATTTAATATGATTAAATTATACTTCAACATTATCTGAAAACATTTCAATTAAGTTCCTTAAGTCACAAGAAATTTTCTGGAATTTTCTGAGATTAAATTGAGCTTCAAATGAATTTTAGAATTTTGAAATAATTTAATCTGAGTAAAATAAACATTAACATAAGTTGAAAATATTTTATTTGTGTTCTTCAGGTCTCAAGGAATTTTCTGGTATTTTTGGTGAATTTTTGGGATTTATTTGCGATTTTCTAGAGCTCCTGGAATTTTATTTGGATTTTCTGAAAAAAATTATTTGGGGAAAATGCCTCAGCCACCCGATCTCTCTCCTCCCCACGTGTCGGTCATCCGCCCCCTCTCCCCGCCACAGACTCCTTTCCCGCGCTCGCCTCGGCGCCGCCCGCGCGCGCCCGCTAACGCGCACGCATTCGCGCACGCCGCTCGGCACCGGCCGCCCCACCTTGCCCTCCTCTTGGCTGCCCGACGGCACACCTCCGCGTGGCGCCATCCCGCCGCCACGCTGCCCGGCCCGCCCCGGCCCACCTCCCACGTGGCGCGCCTTCCAGCCACCTCGCGCTGCCGCGCATTCATGGCCGCCACGCGGCGGCACCAGCAGCCGCCGTCGCCCGCTCCGCCCGCATCCGGCCGTCGTCCCTGCGCCGCGCGTGATCCTAACCCTAACCCTAGCGCCGCTCCGTCCCCGCCGTCGGATCCGCGCCACGCGGCGCACATCCGCTTCGCCCCGCTCGGTTCGCGCCCGGACGCCGTCCCCGCCGTCCGATCGGCCATGCGTCGCCCGGGCCGCCTTCGTCTCCAATCGGAAGCCACCGCTTGTATCCGTCCTGGTCTTCCTCGGATTGCGCGCTTTATAACCCACCGCCGCCTCGGTTCGCATGCTCCATCGCCGCCGCCGCCTTCTCTCGCCTCGCGCCGCCGCCCCGGAGCTGCGCCACCGCCGCCTCGCACGTCCCCACCCTCGCCCGTCGCAGACGCCGCCGCCGGAGACCCCCGATCCTCCCCGCCGGTGAGTCCACGTCGCCCGTTGCCCGCGTCGCCGCTCCCGTCGCCCCACGCCTCGCCTCGGTCCCCGCGCTCGGATCTCGCGCGCCGCGCGGCGCGCGCGACGACGCGCGACGCGCGCGCGCGCCGCCACGACGCCCATCGCCTGGTCTCCCGCCCCGCGCCAACGCATCTCCGCCGTCCATCCCGGGAGGCATAAGCGTGCGCCACGCGTCTCGTCCTCCGCTGTCGGATCTCGTCGACGCGCCCCCACCTCGCCTCACGCTCGCGCCCGTGCGACGCTTCGCGCAGCGCGCCGCTCTGCGTCGGCGATCCCGCCGCCCGCCCGCACCGCCCGATCCGAGCCGCTCATCCAGATCTGAGCGAGCGGCCCGGATGCAGCCACGCGTCGTCGCCCCGGCCGTCCGATTCCGCCGCCACGGCCACGCACCGACCGAGCCACGTCAGCGTGACACGTGGCAGCATATGCGCGTGCCACGTCAGCCCTAGCCGACGTGGCATGCCACGTGGACATGCCACGTCAGCGCCACGTCAGTCGGACCTGCATCCGGGGTGCCACGTGTCGCCACGTCGGCATGACACGTGGCGACACCAGCGCTTGCCACGTCAGCCGCCGCCGGCCACGCAGCAAGATCGTTCGCGTCGCTGCGCCCACGGTGAACTCGGAATTTGGTGCACGGGTTCACAAAGACGAAGAGGCTTTTTCAATTTTCCGATTTAATTTCTGATTAAATTTTTCGAGAGCCCGTTCTCCTCCGTCCTATCTCCGATTGACCCCGTTCTTTTTTCTAAATTCATATAAAATTGAGCTCTAGCTGTTGGTTCTGGTTTTGTGAATTTTGGAGTTCATTTTCTTGTCATTTTATGTATTTCTTTATTTTCGGTCGTTTTCTCTCTCGTTAGATTCGGATTCCGGAGGAGCAGGTTTCGCGCCCGAAGACCAGGAGTACCTCGCTGAGCATAACCAAGGCAAGTCGTGTCCTTTGATCATGTTGAACCCAGTTTGCAATCTATTATTTAATTAATTTATTTTAAATTACATTGCATCGCTATTTTTATTCAACTCTTGTTCTGGTAGTTATTGGCCCCAATTGATTAATCCCTCCTTGACACTTTGAAATGCCATGATACCCTTGTCACCTTAGGTTGGGAAATATACTAGTGATATTAGATTATTGTCACATGGGTTGGTACGATAGATTGCTTAGCTTTGCTTATAGCTCCGATTGGGTTTATCATCACATGTGATTTATCAATTTGACTTAATGAGATATGGAACTGTGGTTGGTGCCACGTATAATAAAATTTGTGCCATGACGTTGGTGCGTCATCGGTGATGGTTTTACAAACTGGTTTTGCACTCGGGCGAGTGATCGTACAGTAAAGGGGGGAAGTGTTGGTGCACTTCGAGGGATGTGGTAGTCTCGCCCGGGGGATTGTTAAGGACTTAACTTTGTGCGCCATTGATCTGAGCTTTACCGTGCAAACCACACGTCTGGTATGGGACGGACCTGGCTGACTAATTTGGGAGGTTTCAACTTTAATCTTGACATTGAGATGAACATAGTTGCTGATTTCCATGTGGCGCAAGGGGGGTGTGATGCGAAACCCTAGCGAGCGGATTAAGTTGAGACTGAACTTTGTAAAGGCCTTGTTGTGATTACCTTAGGCCTGGGTTAATCACATCGTGTGGGTACAGTTGTGCAACCTCTGCAGAGTGTAAAACTATTCGAATAGCCGCGTTCTCGGTCATGGACAATGCTCGGTGATTTCACACGAGGGGTAGTTATTTCTGAAAACTTGTGACTGGAAGTGGACAGGTGTTCACTGTTGACTTAGCTTATGGATGGGAGGTCCATAAGTGGTTGGTTTAACTTATGGACGGGAGGTCCATAAGTGGTTGGTTTAGCTTGTGGATGAGAGGTCCGCAAGTGGTTATTTCAATTCCCTTGATTATGTATTAATTACTGTTTTACTTAAAGTTTGCCTTCAATCTATTTATGGTATTTCAACTGTCATTTATGCAAATTAACCTTTCAGCCTTCCTTTGGTAAGCCTTGCATACTATATTGCATTCATTTGTTACAAACGACTTGCTGAGTACCAATGTACTCACGGCTTTATGCCCAATGTTGCTCAGTTGAGGAAGACGAGTATCACCAGCAGGAGGTTCCAGAAGGAGAGTACTTCGATGACTTCACGGTTTAGGCTTCGTTCTCCACTCGATAGCCTGTGGGCTTGTCGATTGGCCACTACGCTTTATTTGGATTTCCGCTGCTACTCTTGTTAAGCCTTCGGGACAGTTTATTGTAAGCTTGACCATAAGGTCGTACCTTTTGAGATTCATCGATAATTGAGGTTTCCTTTATTATATCGTGTATATGGTTGTGATTTCATCTATGTTTAACTGTGTGCACTAGCATGATCCTGGGACTAGTGTAGAATACACAGAGAGATCGGATTTGCATATTCGGGTCTCGACAGTCCAGCTAGGTGATGCGGATATGTATGTTGATGTTGATGTGACCACGTCACAAACGTATATGACCATAACTCCCAAGAATAAACAAAAGGTGAATTTATTTCTTTGGTTTTAATTTGTCTTAAATGAGAGTATGATGCTATCTAATGATGAGGACATCCCAGCTACTTCCACATCTAGTGTGCATGAGAATGTTCATAAAGCCGAACCTATAATACAAGGACTAATGATTCGAGCGCGAGCGTATCAACTTAACTATCAGGTGAATGTGTTTCTAACTTTGCATACAAATGTTCCAAAGAATGAAATATTATTTAATCCTTGTGATGATTTAATTGTCCTTATAAACCATGGAGAAGGACCACGTGAGCCCAAGTATACAAGTGAAACCGTCAAGCGCAAACGAAGTCCTGTTCGCGAGTTTAACTCAGATTTAGCCCTCCTGACAGCGTCTACTTCAAACGGCTATAACTTTTTATCCAGGAGGAATCTCGGGATCCGTGAGTACTTGTTGGAAAGCTTTGAAAGTCTATTTTCTGTGCACACCACAATTACCAAAATAATCCGACACTGACTTAGCCTGATAGGACCAACTTTAAATGCTCATAGATTTCGTATTAAGAGTCCATTTGGAATGTGTGAGTACAGTATGGAAAGCTTATCTCGTCCTCTTTCCACCAGATCTGGTCCCATCCAAAAATTCCTTTTGTGCGCATCAGAATCATCAAAACAATCCGATGGTTTTGGAAATAGAGATAGAATCAGATCTGATTTGATTACTTTCCATGTGTTGAGAACTTTCCATAAGTAAGGGTCTACGTGCCCCTATAAATAGAGGCTCCATTAGCTATGTAACACAGACACCTTTGAGAAAAATCAATCTACTAAAGTTTATTCGAGTTCGTCATTGCTATCAAAATTCCATAGGGAATTAGAGAGTCTCTTCAATCAAGATCATTCAGCCTTTCCGCTGGGAATTGGGTGCACGGTAAATCTTCGCTTGGTGGTTGGCGAAATCGACGTGAGTATGTTTTCGTGGATTAAAGATGGTTCGTCCTTTGCACTGGCATTGGAGGATCATTACGATTCAACAAGACTCTTACGAGTATCTATCCTACGTCGAGAAGATCGGATGACCCCGTATCATCTTGATATCATAGCACGGTTTACTCGGTAGGATCTTATCCCTTTACTTTTCAGTTCATTACTTCCTGTCCTATGGTCCATATAACCGAAAATTGCCAAATAAAAAAAATCCAAACTCTAGTTTCGCATCTGTTATTTTTGTGAGTTTTATTAAGTCTTGATCCATTACAAATTTTGTTTATGTGCTGATCAAAGTGTCCTTTGCGCAGCTTAATCGTTGATTTTTAAATCCTTGAAAATCCGCTAGTTGATCTTTCAATTAGTATAAAAAAAGTAGATTCAATTTACTTTTAAAATTTTTTCTTGTTGTCCACATAAGATCTTTATGCATCTTAAAGAATATCATATCCGAATATATCTGGATTTTCTTTTTCTTGTTTGATTCGGCCACAAGAAACCTAGCCATCATGAAGTTGTGCACCGTAAAGAATCCTAGTCGGACACGTTCGGACATCCAAAATTTGATGTGGTTTGAATTTCGAGCGTCTGTTGAGGTTTTCACTTAAATCTTTTGACCCTTGAGACTAGTATTTGATAATTGCTTTAGAGCTGTTTTAGAATTATCTACACATTACTGAACAACTTTGGACTTGCGCAGAATCAAGAAACAATTAAACGTAGTTTGATCTTTGAGTAAAAGAAAGACAACCGATTAAAAAATGACAAGCCACGGCTTGAGCATAAAAAGAAAAGAAAAGAAAGTATTGGCCGAATTTGGGTGAGTTAACTTTAGTCCATAAATTCATATTGTGTATTTAATCTCTTGAGCAATCTTGTGCCCTTAAATTCATATTATTGCAATTAACTAGCATCTCTCCTAGTACTTGGTGTAAAACGAGCTAATATTTCTCAATTGTTTCTTTTTGCTCATTCTTTTGTTTACATTGAGTTTCATTGATCATTGCGTGTGCGTTCATACACTTTACTTATATCTTTTGGATCAGCACATAAGCAAGAGTTTTTTAGCTTTGATTGTTACTTAATTCAACGATATTATGAAATTCAGATTGTGTGTGATAAATTCTGCCATACCAAGCTCCACTAAATATCCTTTGCTGTGCAATTATGGGTCACTTTTAAATCCGCTTGATCATCACTTGCTATTGTAGCCACTACCAAGTGTAAGTTTCTTTTGACCTCAATTCTCTTCGGAAAGGTAAGAATTTTACTTGGGAGAGAAAAAAGTGAGAATTGAGAGAACTCCACATATCATATATATATTGTAGTATTTGTGCTTCTTTGTGCCACTTACCATGACAGATGGAGAATATAGCTGTAGTGATGTTTCTAACATCAGGCAATGAGAAGTGTAATGAAATAAGAATTTGCAATTGGCATAGCCGCCTTGGAGGGACAACTCAAGGCACTTCGTCCATAACAAGAAGAAGATTGTTTGATTCCTTTCTATGGAAGTGAAGATCCAAAGGAATATCTTGAGTGGGAATGGCAAATGGAAAAAGTGTTCAGATTTCAGAAGATTTCCAAAGCAGAAGAGGTGAAGCGTGCCACTAGAGAATTAGAAGATTATGCTTATAGATAGTGGCAACAATGATTAGGACAAGAATTCACTAAATCTTGGTCAGATTTGAAGGCACTCATGAGGAGAAAATTTGTACCATCTTATTATGTACAGGGATTGCTTCGTCATCTGGAGAGTATTACATAAGGGCGTAACAATGTTTAAGAATATTATTTTGAGCTACAAGATGCATTACGTCGAGCCATGTCACCAGTGCATTAAAAGAGAAGACATACTTTAAAGGAGAATTGAATTCTAATATCACCGCTACAATTCAATATAGATATTTTGGTAGTGTGCAAGATCTTGTGAATTATTCTATTAAAGAGGAGAAGAGACTTATAGAGAGACGTACACCACAGTTCCCTCCATGTCCATATCTTAGTTCTTCTACCTCTACTTGTATGACACATAAGAAGATGACCGAGCATGGGACTTTCCCTTCGGTCAAGGAGACATACAGTGATATTCCAAAGCTACATATACCTCCTGAGATACACTAGAACCCATGTGAGGATAAGAGCCACATAGCCAAATTGAGTGAGAGTGATAAAAAGAGTGAGCTGTGTGATTCCACCATATATGAGGTTGAGAGCATCCAAATTAAGAGTATGAGAGAGACACCAAAAGAAAAGAGAGAAGTAGAAGATAGACAAAGTGAGGATGAATCTGAAACTAACACATTAATATCTACTTCTAGTATTGTTTATCACATTGTGCAGGTTGACATTAAAGATGAAGAATTGAATGTTCAACAATCGACATCTTTGAAGGCAAATGAGAAAGAGATAACCACGGGAGGGGATGAAGTGCTTGCTGCCCCATGGGTACACCCTAATAATTTTAAATTCTCAGCACCTACATCATCTGAGGAGGACGACAAAGATAACAATAACGGTGATTAATTTAATTGTGCAAAAGTGAGTAATTGTGAAAATGATATGATCAACCGAAAATTCTATGTTCTGAAATTTCTATGCTCAATTTACATTATGTGGAATTAATTACTCATAAGAAATTTCTTACTAGAATATCTCCTATTGATTCTTTGTGTTATATCATATTTGATGATCCTAGAGAGCTATCTAGTGTGATTGATAATGTTGCTAAAATTTTAATTTGATTGGAGATTATGGTGTAGATGGCAAATTTTATGTTCACAAAATTTGCATTGCATGTGATAAGCTTGCTAAAAGGAAATTACATATTGTGGATAAACAATCTTTTATTACATGTCATGATAACAATGAGATCAATTTTAACAATAGTACATACTATTTAGAAAGATTTTATAAGTCTACTTATTCGATCAATGATATATAATCATGTAAAAATAATCAAAGTAGGGCAACGTAAGCATGGAAAGCACGCAAAAATTTCTTTCCCATATCTGAACAACTAAATTTGATTTTGCCCATTAATAAACTGTCTATGACCTTAGAAAAGTCGAGAACGACTTTCTCTTATAGGAGGGGGAGTGATATGAAAAATAATATTACAATGCATGAATGACACAACAATTGATACATACATATACCATACATATGTATTATTCTTTTCGCTTACTCCACCGTCACATATCCATAATGAGATAAACTGAAGAAGTATTGATGACAAATATATATACCATGCATACACGTTGTATTCTTTATTTAGTTCAATTTCCGGCTATTAAAAGCCAAAGACGGCTTTTCTTGAAGAATAGGAGGATGATGCGGATATGCATGTTGATGTTGATGTGACGACGCCACAACCGCATATGACCATAACTCTCAAGAATAAAAAAAAGGTGAATTTGTTTATTCGATTTTAATTTGTGTTAAATGAGAATATGATGCTATATAATGATGAGGACATCCCAGCTACTTCCACATCTAGTGTGCATGAGAATATTCACGAAGTCGAACCTACGATACCAGGATCAATAACTCGAGCACGACCCGTCAACTTAACTATCAGGTGAATGTGTTCCTAACTTTGCATACAAATGTTCCAAAGAATGGAATACTATTTAATCCTTGTTGTTGTAGGGGTGGCCCCCACCTAAACCTAGCTAGCCTGTTGTAAAGGTTATAAACCCATGTATATGACGTAGCTTGTCCTCGAAGGGAGGCTCGGTGTAAGTTACGATGGTAAAGGCTCTCATTATGAGGGAGACAAATATATATGTCATGATCAACCCTTGGGAAAGACCCAAGAGGTCATTTTGCTCACCTAACTCTCCACTACCATACCTCTCTCTCTGTTTAGTCTGTAGCCATAACAGTTGGCGCCGTCCGTGGGGATGACGGAAGCAAGCCTCAAGACCGCAAGAAGGATGGCACCAAAGAAAGCTTCATCATCGGCGGCAAAGAAGAAGGAGGCGGTCGTGGCGAGGCCCCGCATCAACACCAGGGCTTCGGCATCGGCGGTGAGGGGTGTAAATGACAACGCCCATCGCGCGACTATCGACGCCACCGACCCCACCACCACCGACGCCACCGACCCCGCCGCCGTCGACGCGACGGCCGACCCCACCCCGTGCGTCACACGCTACCCCACCACCGGTGCCATAGTCGACCCCGACGACACCGGTCGGATGCTAGGGAGTGGTGGTTGCGACTACCTCGACCATGTGACTGGACGCACCCACTGCCCCATCTACGCCCACAGTGGAGAACGCCCTGCTGGCAGCCTTTGGCGCGCTCCAGCAGGAGTTGGCGGATCTCCGGAGGGCCGTGCGGACAATGCAAGAGGCTCAAAATCAGCCGACCCCGCAGGTGGTCGCATCGGAGCCCACGCCCGAGCGCACGGACAGCCGGGACACCCCCACATCCAGTCGCGCTTCGCTGCGACGGGTGGACCCGGAGTCCCCGTTATCGGCGGGCCTACACAGACCTCCGAGAGTTCGTGCGCATGTACGAGACCGCTATCGAGGCAGCAGGCGGGGACAACACCACCAAGGCGAAGGGGCTCCCGCTCGCGCTGTAGGGAGTGGCGCTCTCTTGGTTCTTCACCATAGAGCCGAACTCCATCTACACGTGGGAGCAGGTCCGCGACCGCCTCTACAATTACTTCCAGGGGAACTACGTCGACCGCGTCAACGCGGATCAGCTCTTCGCAATCAAGCAAAAACTATCGAAAAGGCTCCGCGAGTACTTCCAACGCTTCGCGAAGGTCCTCTGCCAGGTCAAAGACGTCAACGAGACAACAATCATCAATGCAGCGATACAGGGTCTTCGCCCGGGGCCACTGGCCAATCCCGTAGGAGGTGCCGCGAAGAGTATCGACCTGTTGAAAGGAAGTTCCTCGCGAAGCAAGCGTAGGCAGGAGACGTCGAAGGACACCTCCCAGCACAAGGACGCGCAGGCTGACAAGCCCCAGCGCGGCCGCTAGACGTCCCAGCGAGCCCGGTACATCTTCGACGTCGAGGGAAGCTCCGAAGACAACGCCCCCGCCAACTGATTCAGCTCGTCAGAAAAGGTTCAAGAAGGGTCTGAACCCAAGATTGAAAGTGCAGGTCGTGGGCAACGACTATGCCAGTTTTCAGCGATTGGTGGATAAGGCCATATTGATTGAGGATTCCCGTCGCGAGTTGGGAGAATTTCACAAAAGGAAGATGAGCCAAAAGGGAGTTCACTCACAGCAGTCACAGAGGACCAGACTCAACACCTATCAGCCTACACGAGTACCTCAGCAGCAGCAGCAGCAACAGCCAGTTTTCAAGACCCCGGCTCTAGTGACCCGTTATGAGAATTCAGGACCCCGCCTTATCAATGTCAGCAATCAACCCAAGAAGAGTGCCAACCCTGCAGGTTCGGCGAATTGTTACAATTGCAAAGAGCCAGGCCACTTCGCTCGCAGTTGCCCGCAGAAGCGTCAAGCCATCACGCCAGTTCCGTTCAATCTGGAGAGTACGCCGGCCAAGACCCTTCCCCCAGGAGCAAGCCATGGCAGCCAGCAGACTCAGAGTGTTGCAAGAGGAAGCCTGAACCATGTCAGCTCCGTCGTCGCACTCGGTAAACCCATTTTCTCTTAGTTTGCCCGGATCTCAGGGTCGAGATCACGTTTAAGGGGGTAAGGTTTGTAACATCCTGATTTTCAGAGATTTTTAAAACCTTCAATTTAAAAATAAATTTTTGGAATTTTTCTGAATTTAAAGCAAGCTTGAAAGAAGTTTTAGAAATTTAAAAGAATTTAATATGATTAAATTATACTTCAACATTAGCTGAAAATAGTTTAATTAAGTTCCTTAAGTCACAAGAAATTTTTTGGGATTTTCTGAGATTAAATTTTCTGGTCCCGCCTTCCCCCGCTCCGCGCCGTCGGCTCCGCCTCCCCTCCACGCGTCGCACATCCACCCGCCTCCCGCACCGCACGATTCGCCGCGTGTCGCGCATCCGCAGCTGACACGCGGCGGGACCAGCAAAGTCTGCGGCCCGCCCCTTCCACCGCCGCCCGATCCCGGTCTCCTGCCACGTGGCGTCCATCCGCCCACTCGTCCCGCGCCAACCCTAACCCTAACCCGCTTTCACCTCGCCCGTCCGATCTCCCCGCGATGGATCCTGGCCATCCGCACACCGCCGCGCCCGCGTAACCCTAACCCTAGCGCCGCGTAGCCGCTCGCTCCTCCGCCGTCAGATTCGCGCCCGCGTCGCGTGGTTCGATCCTAACCGTCCATGCCCACACCGCGTCCGCACCGCGTCGACGCCGTCTCCGGATCGCTCCCGCCTCGGTTCGCGTGTTTTATACCACCGCCGACCTCAGTTCGCATGCACGCCAACTCCGTCGCCCTCGCCTCCGCCCTCCTCGCCCCGCGCCGCCGTCCCGGAGTCACTTCGCCACTGCTCGTGCCTCTCCGACCCCTTCTGCCGCCGTCGGAGCCATCACCGCTGTCCTCGCTGGTGAGCCGCCCGTCCTCGTCGTCCTCCTCCGTCCCCACGCCCCGGTCACCGTCCGTGTCGCCCCGGCCGTCGCCCGCGCTCACCGCTCCCCTCACCTCGTAGCCCGTGCGGACCTGCGCCACGCCCGCGACACGCCGCGACGCCGCGTGGCGCCGCGCGACGCGCGTCGCCACGTGTCGCCCATCGCTGACCGTCCCGCCCCGCGCTATCGCATCGCTGCTGTCCGTCCCGGGAAGCACCAGCGCGCGCCCCCGTTGGATCCTGCCGACGCGCCCCCGTCTCGCCCGTGCGCCCGCGTTCGCGCGACGCTTCGCGTGACGCGCTGCGTCATGCGTCAACCATCGCCGCCGTCCCCGCGCCCGCACCGCTCTATCGCCGCCGCTCATCCAGATCTGGGCCGACGCCCCAGATCTCGCCGCGTGCCCGCCTTGCAGCCGTCCGATCCGTGCTGCCGCCGCCGCGCCCGAGCCGCCAGCTTAGCCCTAGCCACGTGGCAGCACCAGCGCGTGCCACGTCAGCCCTAGTCCACGTCACCGCGATGTGGCATGCCACGTCAGCGCCACGTCAGCAACATCCAGCCCTCGGTGCCACGTGGCAAGCCACGTCAGCGGCCACGTCAGCAGGATGCCACGTGTCGGCATATGCGCGTGACACGTCACCACCGCCCCGCCGCGTCAGCGCCGCCGTCCCGCGTGTACTGTTTGGTGCGCCGGGTTCACGGTGAACTCGGTATTCCGTGGACTGGGTTCACGGCACAATACCTTTTTCGATTTTTCCGATTTTCTTTAGGATTTATTTTCCGAGAGCCCGTTCTCCTCCGTCCTAACTCCGATTGACCCCGTTCTTTTTTCTAAATTCATCTAAAACCAAGCTCTAGCTTTTGGTTCTAGTTTTGTGAATTTTGGAGTTCATTTGCTTATCATTTTATGTGTTTCTTTGGTTTCAGTCGTTTTCTCTCTTGCTAGATTCGGATTCCGGAGGAGCAGGTTCCGCGCCCGAAGACCAGGAGTACCTCGCTGAGCATAACCAAGGCAAGTCATGTCCTTTGATCATGTTGAACCCAGTTTGTAATATATTATTTAATTATTTTGTAATAAAGTACATTGCATCGCTATTTTTATTCAACCGTTGTAATAGGTAGTTATCGTCCCTTTTGGAATCATCCCTCCTTGATAACTTTGAACACCATGATACCCTTGTCACCATAGGTTGGGAAACATACTACTGATGTTATGATATTTGTCACAAGGGTTGGTACGATTAGATGCTTAGCCTTGCTTATTTTTACGATCAGGTTTATCATCATATGTGAATTTTAAATTTGACTTAATGAGATATGGAACTGTGGTTGGTGCCACGTGTACTAAAATTTGTGCCATGACGTTGGTGCGTCATCGGTGGTGGTTATACAAACTTGGTTTTGCACTCGGGCGAGTGATCGTGCAGTAAAGGGGGAAGTGCGGGTGCACTTTGGGGGATGTGGTAGTCTCGCCCGGGTAATGTTAAGGACTTAACTTTGTGCGCCATTGATCTGAGCTTTACCGTGCAAACCACATGTCTGGTATGGGACGGACTTGGCTGACTAATTTGGGATGTTTCAACTTATGGATGGGAGGTCCATAAGCGGTTGGTTTAGCATATGGATGGGAGATCCATAAGCAGTTGGTTTAGCATATGGATGGGAGATCCATAAGCGGTTGGTTAGCTTGTGGATGGGAGGTCTGCAAGTGGTTATGTCAATTCCTTTGATTATTTATTATGTATTATTGTTTTACTTAAGGTTCGCTTTCAATCTATTTACTGTATTTACCTTCAACTGTCATTTATGCAAGTTAACCTTTCAGCCATCCTTTGGTAAGCCCTGCATACTATATTGCATTCATTTGTTACAAACGACTTGCTGAGTACCAATGTACTCACGGCTTTATGCCCAATGTTGCTCAGTTGAGGAAGAGGAGTTTCACCAGCAGGAGGTTCCAGAAGCAGAGTACTTCGACAACTTCGCGGTTTAGGTTTCGTTCTCCACTCGATAGCCTGTGGGCTTGTCGATTGGCCGCTACGCTTTATTATGGATTTCCGCTGCTACTTGTGTTAAGCCTTCAGGCCAGTTTATTGTAAGCTTGACCATAAGGTCGTACCTTTTGAGATTTATCGATATTTGGGTTTTTCCTTTATTTTATCGTGTATATGGTTGTGATGACATCTATGTTTAACTGTGTGCACTAGCATGATCCTAGGACTAGTGCAGAATACACAGAGAGACCGAATTTGCATATTCGGGTCTCGACATCGCGGTTGCCGGGTGCGATGTCCGACGTGTCCTGGTTGATGGGGGCAGCTCTACAAACGTTTTGTTCGCACAGGCCTTCGACCAGATGGCGCTCCCCCAAAGTCTCCTAGGCCCCTCGAGAATCCCGCTGCAAGGCTTTGGAGGTCAGCCGCTACTGGCGCTGGGTCAAATATGTTTACAGGTCTCCTTCGGCCAGGATGACAACGTGGCGAGCAGGGACGCCACCTTTGATGTCGTTGATATCCAGTACCCCTACAACGTCATTTTGAGGAGATCGACTCTCAATTCCTTTGGGGCAGTACCACACCATGGCTTCCTATGTGTGAAGCTTCTGGGCCCGCGAGGTATCATCACCATCCTCGGTGACCAGCGCATGGCTCAGCACCTGGAGCATGGAACCCGCGGCCCGTACCTGGGAGCCCAGTGAGGCCCTTAGGTCAGGCGCCGCCGTACACGCCCTACGGCAGCCCAAGCAACAGAGGCTTCACACCTCACCACCGCGACAACAAGTCCAACGGTTAGTCCATGACCTTTTGTACTTGCGCACCCACGCAAATGGGGATTTAATAAAGTTCGCCGTTTGCGAAGCTATTTCATGCCCCCCACCAAAAACGTGCGGAGGCTTCCCTCCGCACGCACTCCCCGGAGTATAAAAAAGACGCGGATGTTTTCCCTGCGCACTCTACTGAGTATAAACAAGACGCGGAATCCCGTGCACGCGTTGGTGCTACTACCATGCGTACTCTCCGGAGTATAAAGATGTGGTCGATATTCCCATGCACCGCACGGAGACTCACCTCCGCACACGCACCGCACGGAGACCCCCCTCCGTACACGCACTCCACGGAGGCCCACCTCCGCACGCACTCTACGAAGAATAAATAAGACATAGCGATGAGATCCGCCTCCGCACGCACTCTATGGAGTATAAATAAGATGTAGCGTCGAGATCCGCCTCCGCACGCACTCTACGGAGTATAAATAAGACGTAGCGTCGAGGTCCGCCTCCGCACGCACTCTACGGAGTATAAATAAGACGTAGCGTCGAGGCATACCTCCGTACGCACTCTACGGAGTATAAATAAGACGTAGAGACGAGGTCCGCCTCCACATGCACTCTACGGAGTATAAATAAGACGCAGCGGGGGGACGCCTCCGCGCGCACTCTACTGAGTATAAACAAGACGCGGATGTCCCTCGCGCGCGTTGGTGTACCCTCCGGAGCTCGAGTAAAGAAAGAGATGGTTTTGAAAAGGGCATTTCTTATCAAAATATATCCTTAAGGTTGGTCTCTAGCAAAGGTCACGTCTTAGGGTCATTATTGCTCTGATACCATTTCTGTCGGGACCCGGAACAACAACTCCAAGTCCCTCTGTGTAAATCGCACTATCCCAGGAAAAGCTAGTGCACACAGGGTTCACAGTAATGTATATCATGCAAAAATCACCACTGAATATTATTAAAAGACAAAATACGGCCTTAAGGCCAAGTCTTACAATATAGGGGCACAAGGCCAACGAAAGAAATAAAACAGCGGAAAGCAGTAATTTTTGCTTTTATTTTGAAGAAATAATTTTAAATTAATTATTTCCAATTATCTGGAATTTTCAGAATTTAAAGTTTCTGTTGAAAAGAAAATTTAATATCAAAATAAGTTGGAAATATTTTTCATATGTTTAAAACATTATCAGTGAATTATGTGAATTTTTCTGGAATTTTTGGAATTTATTTGGTATTTTGCTGACTATTTTAAAACCCTCTACTAATTTCTGAAATGTATAAAAGATTTAAATATCCAAACTCTTCCTCGGGTTGACACTTGTCACCCATCCGTTCGCTCTCCCTCCGGCCGAGCTAATCCCCGCCGTCTACACCTCATCCCGCCTTCCTCCTCTCATTGCGCCAAGTGTCGCAGATCGATCGCGCCCGCCATCCCGACTAATACTCAAAAGGGTTGATCGCCCTTATTGGGTGGTGAGCCTCCCCGCCCGATCGGTTATCGCCGCCGTTCTCTTCCCTCCCGCTCCTCTGCGCGTTCGAGCCCGCTCGCGCGAGGTTGAGTTCTTTTTGGATTTGCGCCGACAAGCGGCCCCACTGTCGAGACTAGTGCGTGGACTCACCGCCCGTGGTCCCACTGCCGAGCCGTCCCCCGACGTTTCGTCCCCGACCGTTTCTCTCCGCGCGCTGCCGCCATTCACGCCGCCGCTGAGCTCGCGTTTCGCCTCCTCGGCCGTTACTTCGCTTTAATGAAGCGGGAGCGCCCGCTCGTCGCCGCCATTAAACTCGCGCTTCTAACCGAGGAGACGCCCGTTTCCGCCTGGCGTCGGTAATCGCCGCCATTAACGCCGGCGGGACGTGCGTCCGTTTCTTCCTCCGCGTGCATAAAACAAGCCTCGCCGCTCTCTCTCCTTCGCAACCTCTCTCTCTCTCCGGTTCGCGTGCGTTCATAGCCGTAGTCGCCGCCGTGGTTCAGCGCCGCCGACGAAGCCGTCGCCGCCGCCGCCGGTAAGCCTCCGCCGCACCAACGCTCGCGCCGCCCCTCGGTCGCGCGCGCGGCGCCGCGCGCCGCGGTCACCGCTTCCTCGGTCCGCGCGGCTCGAAGTCGCGCGCGCGCGCGCTCGCTCGCGCGCGACGCCTCGCGCGGCGACGCGCTGGGCCACGTCGCCGATCGCTCGGACTCCGCCTCGCACGCGTCATCCCCACCGCCGTTCACCGACGGCCCGGATACGCGCACGCGTGTTTCCATCTCGCCGCCCACTCGCGCCCGCCTCGGTCACGCCGCCGCGTCGCGTCGCGCGCCGCGCGCGCGCGGTCACTCCGTGCGACGCCCGCGCGGCGGGCCGGCCACGCGTCGCCATCGCGCGGCTTTCCGCTTCCACGCCGTGCCATCCCCGCCGCCGCCGATTTGGATCGGCGCGACGGATCACGCCGCGCGTCAAGCCCATGGCCGTCCGATCCACCTCCACCGACAGCCGCGCAAATCGCCACGTCAAACCTGTCCGACGTGTCATGCCATGTGGCGCACACGCGTCCGCCACGCCGAGCCACGCCACCACGCATGCCTCGCTCGCATCGCCGGCCTCCCCGCTGTTAATCCTTAAGAGGATTACCTACCCTTATGGGGTAGGCAGTGCCTCCTCGCTCACTTGGCTAGTGCCGCTCTCTTCCCCTCCCACTCCCTCGGCGCGCGTTCGAGCCCCGCTCCGCGCGCGAGGTTGAGTTTCTCCGTTTTTATCCGCGCTGACACCTGGGTCCCACCTGTCAGCGACCACCTCTCTGCACCCGTCACTGTCCAGTGGGTCCCATACGTCAGAGACTCATTTTAAATGAACTCGCTGACCAGTGGACCCCACCTGTCGGTAATTTCCGAATTTATAGATTTAATCAAATCTGAAAATTTCAAATAGCCATATCTTTTTCATTTTAGCTCCAAATTGGTCCATTCAAATTTCTAAATTCATCTAAAATTTCAATCTTTCAATTGGTATATTTATTTTCAATTTTTGAATTTTTATTTTATTTTATTTATTTGGATTTCTCGATTTACGTGTAGAGACCGATTTGTCCGAGCAACATCAAGATCAAGTTCAGGAAGATTTCAACCCAGCACCAGAAGGCAAGTCTCCTTTGACCATTTTGCTCCTATGTTTTGCAAGTTTTCCTTTGATCAACTTGCTCCAATGATTTATAAAATGATTAGGTAGTTATTTTAAAATTATTGCATGCTTATGTTATATCAAGTGATAATTTGATTTAGAAAATTTAGTTAAATACCCAACTTGCTATACCCTCCATTGAAAATTGTTTATCTTGTACCATTGTCAACTTAGGATATACCTTTGACTCAATAATGAGTTAGTGTTACAATTGTGGAATGTTTAAGTACTAGCAAATGCTTAGAGTAGCAAATAAATATAATAATGCTCAAATGAGAGTCATGTTTACCAAATGCTTTGATGAATGATTTGTTTGAACATTGGTAATGGATGTTACTATTGTTAAATGTTTTGTTTGAAAAGTGGTAATGGATGTTACCACTGTTAATTTGAAAATAAAAATGAAATTCAAAGGGAGAAGTTGACAAGGGTGGATGGAAGGTTTGGTCGTGCGATTAGCACGAGAATGTTTGGAATTGTGAATGAGCCACCCTGGTCGTTTAAGGACCGACGCTTGTGTTTGTCCAAACTGAGCAAAACAGTACAACCACAAGTCTATATGGGTACGACCTAGCTAACTACCCTATAATAGTGTAGTTTAGATATCACCAGCGGTGTATTGAGTGCCAGGGTGTAATGGTTACTCATAGTGAGGGACAGGGTTTACTGTACTCATATGGCGCAAGAGGGGGCTCCAACTTGTGGATTCAAGTTGTGGTGAAACCTTAGCGGGTGGTATTTAAACTATACCGAGTAGGTGAAAAGCTTTGTGATAATTTATCCGAGTCTTATGCCAAAGGAAGCATGTTGACTTGCAAAGATGACTTATCTCTTGTGGGTAAAGTTGTACACCCTCCGCAGAGTTAAAACTATTCGAATAGCCGTGCCCACGGTCAAGGGCGGCAAAGAATGCATACACATGGTAGAAAGTTTGACTTTGTTTTCAAAACAAAATGAATTGGAGAAAACTCGGAGTGGATAGAACTCTCGTGATCTTTAGACTAGTGGTGTAACCAGTTCTGTGGATTTAACTCGAGGTTTTGAAAGTTGGCAGATTGCCCGAGATTTTAGTGTTGGTGTTGTAACCTTCACTAAATTCTTCATCTAATATCTATTATGAAAACAAGACGTTTACAAAATTGCTTTCAAGTAATTATGTATATTTAAAAATAAAACGCTGATCTTTGCAAAAGAACTCTATAGCCTTTCTTTGTGAAAGCCTTGCATCTATACATCTTTCCCAAGACTTATGGAGTACATCTTTGTACTCACCGTTGCTCTACAATTTAATAGCAGAGGATGAAGAAGTGAAGCCGAGAGTACGATTTGTGGCCGAATGTGGATGCGGTGGATTCTTCCGGAAGTTTAGGACTCGTTTCCCACCAATTGCCCGTGGCGCATTGATGGGTCGATCAAGTTATCTTTTGTGTTTCCGCTGTGTTTAATCTTTTGTTTTAAGGTTCGTGAACCTTTGTTAGGCAATGGCCTATGTTATCTTCGCCACTATTGTAATAAAGCGTTGTTGGCAATGTATCATCTTTTCTGTTTGAACTGTGTGTACTAGCATTGATCTCGGGACTAGTACAAGAATACACAGGGGTCTAGGAGTTTCTACTCCGGTCTCACTGTATGGTATCAGAGCCATCTTGGTGTAGGACGAGCCCTAGGTTTTGGTAAGCTTTAAGGATTTATATTTAATAAAAATTTATGTACAAAAAAAAAGTTTCTTTTGCTTCTACTCTTTTCTTACTTAGTATCTTGTTCTTGTCCTACTCTCACTATTTAAAAATCTTTCTTGATCTCTCCTTATTTTCAAACTTATAGATGGCGTGTTCTTCGTCGCCTTCACCCCATGGGATCACCATTCTCATGGCGAGAGTGAGGAGCTTTGCGACTCTTCTCACGACGCTTAATGCAGCATCGAAATATAATCAACAGCCCATTTTCAGAGGGCGGAACACTAGAGTGATGACTATGGATTCATGGATCATGGAGGTATTCATCTATGCTCGGATGGGCAGCTTGACCCCGCTTCATCGCAGGATTGAGCACCTCGGACCCATCAGACGGACGCTATCCAGATGCGGCCAAGATGGCGATAGCGAGTTGTGCAGAGGCACAAGGAGGAGTTACGATCGCCCTTACGCTTCTTTCCGACTACGTGAGCGGGGCAGACCCACCCCGAGGCTTTCAGATCGTGGTGGACGACCCACGCTGTCTCATCAGTGCGCTTCACCCAAGCATCGTCGCGACTTACGCCGAGCTCGGCAGAGATAGGACTTCTCGGATGCTTCGACGTCAAGCTACGATCACTCCGACACTCTCGAGCACAGCTGCCAGAGTGAGGCCGCCACGCCGACGCCAGACAAAGCGAGGACAGTGGCCGAGGCAGAGGTGGAGCGTCTTCGAGCCGCCACCACTACACCGACCCCACCAGCCTCGTTGTCGCCCGGCCGACTCTCGGGACCTCGCACTAGACTCACCGCAAGGAAGAGTGTGCGACGCCCCACCGCTACCCGACTCGACATCGGCGGATCCACCGAGGACGCCCGCCGCCTCCGTTCGGATCACCTACATTCAGCCAGAGCCGATCACGGTCGCGTTCACGAACAACCGCGTGGTTGTGGACAGAGTCACTCGTCGGACTCAGAGGAGGATCCCGAGGAGGAGCCAGAGGAGCGTATCATCGTTGAGGACAATTAGATGTTAGATAGACTACCCCTTTTTCAGTTATTTATCGATACTAGAACGCTTTTATAATGTTATGATGTAATAAAATGGATTGCACCGAGCCTTGTGCATTTGTGGTACAGCCATTTTCAAAAGTTAATTTGAATTTCAAAAGTTGAGTTTACTCAATCTGTTGTGTTAATCTTGTGTGTTGTTTTGGGATGATAAATTGCCCCGTCTCTCATCTATGCTTTTCCTCTTTTGTACTTTTCTTGATGGAGCTTGGATGGTGAACACGAGAAGCAACATCAACAACAACCCAATACCAACAACAATGAAGCCCCATTTCCACCTCCGCCAGCCCAAGCTCCCAACATGGAACAAATGATGGCCATGCAACTTCAACTTCTTCAGGCTTTGGCCCAAAATCAAGTCAATCAAGCTCAACAAGTACCTATTCAACCACCGCAGTCTAAGCTCGGGAATTCATGAGGAACCGACTCCGACCTTCGCAGATCTCGCCGATCCGTTGGAGGCGGATGATTGGATCAAGGAAGTGGAAAGGAAGCTGAATCTAGCTCAATGTGCTGAACATGAGAAGGTTATGTACGCTGCTCATCAACTCCAAGGAGTTGCCGCCAATTGGTGGGACAATTCATCACACAGACACCGTGATGCCTGAACATTGGTTGGGCAGAATTTTTGAAGCCTTCCGTAATGCTCATATTCCTATGAGTATTATGGAAATGAAGAGGAAGGAGTTCCATCATCCGCAGCAGGAAACACGAGCGTTTCCGCTTATTTAAGCAAATTCATTCAGCTATCTAGATATGCCCTGAAGATGTGGCGACTGATGCCGCAAAGATTTGGAGGTTCATGGGAGGGATAGACCCCAACCTCAAGGTTCAATTAGTCTCCAATGACTACCCTACTTTTCAGCATCTAGTGAATAAAGCTTTATTGCAAGAAGATGCTCAACGCCAACTCTTCGACTCCCGGAAGAGGAAGTTCCAAGCTCGCAGATCATGCGGCTCACGATTCACGCCACCACAAGACAACCGACCTCCAAGACATAGTCATATAAGGACACCGATTTCGCACCTCGCCCTTACCTCAAGCTCCTAGAACTGGAAATGCAGCCCAACTGCAGCAAAACAGAAATGTAGCTGCAGGAGTGCAATGCTACAATTGCAAGAATATGGGACACTATGCCAGCAACTGTCCACAGAAACGTCAAGCGGTAACCCCGGTTCGTTTCAATCTTGACCCTACACCAGCAAGAGCTCCAACCAATGGTCAAGGACGTGGAAGCCCTCAAACTCCCAAGACTCCACAAAACATTAATCGAGGGTGTATCAATCATGTCATCGCAGAGGCAGCGGAAGATGTACCAGACGTAGTTCTGGGTAAGTTCCTAGTGAACTCAGTACCAGCAATTATATTATTTGATTCTGGAGCTACACATTCTTTCGTAACAAAGGCTTTTGTTGAAAAGAATAATTGGAAAATTTGTTTGCTAAAGGACCTTATGATAGTCCAATCTCCTGGAAAAGAATTGAGGACTAATTTGGTTAGCCCTAGTGCAACCATAATTATAAGCGGAGTAAAGTTCCTAGCGAACCTTATTATAATAGACTCCGATGGCCTAAATATAATACTTGGTATGGATTGGTTGACCAAGTATAAAGGGCAGATCGATTGTGCCATTCGTGCTATTATTCTTACCAATTCTGATGGAATTCAGATAAGGCATGAGTCCGTTATGCATTCCAGGAAGGACAGTATGTTAACCAGTCTAAAAGGAAAAAGCTTAGAAGATGTGACAATAGTCCGCGAATACCCTGATGTATTTCCTGAAGATTTGCCAGGATTACCACCTGATTGAGAAGTTGAATTTGTTATAACCGTGCCAGTGCAGCTCCAATATCAAAGAGACCCTATCGGATGTCAGCCGATGATTTAGCAGAAGTCAAGAGGCAGATCCAAGAATTGTATGAGAAAGGATTCATCAGACCAAGTTCTTCGCCTTGGGGAGCCCGGTGCTTCTAGTAAAGAAAAGGATGGTAGTCAACGGATGTGCGTTGATTATCGAGCTTTAAATGAAGTCACTATAAAGAATAAGTATCCCTTACCTCGGATCGATGATTTGTTTGACCAACTCATAGGATCAAGTGTTTTTCCAAGATTGATCTTCGGTCGATATCATCGCTGAAGATTAGACTCAAGATATACCAAAGACGACTTTCGCCACAAGATATGGATTATATGAGTATACGGTGATGTCTTTTGGTCCGACAAATGCACCGCATACTTCATGAACTTGATGAATAAAGTCTTTATGGATTATTTAGATAAGTTTGTTGTTGTTTTCATAGATGACATTCTTATCTATTCAAGAATAACAAAGAACATGAAGGTCATCTAAGGATAGTGTTGCAAAGACTCGTGAACACCGCTTATATGCCAAATTTAGCAAATGTGCATTTTGGTTAAAGGAAATTGAGTTTTTGGGACATGTGATCTCAGCAGAAGGAGTATCTGTGGATCTGGAAAAGTTAAGGATGTATTAAATTGACTCCACCCAAGACAAGAATCGAGATCCAAGTTTTCGGGATTAGCAGTTACATTATCGTCGATTTATTGAAGGCTTTTCCAAGATTGCGGACCTTTAACCCAGTGTTAAAGAAGGAGAAGAAATTTGAATGGAATAAATCCTGTGAGGATAGTTTTCAAGAGTTAAAGAAAAGGTTAACTTCAGCACTGCTCATGTTACCCGATATTCAAAAGATTTTGAGGTATTTTGTGATGCTTCAAAACAAGGTCTTGGTTGTGTACTAATGCAAGAAGGAAGGGTGGTAGCTTATGCATCAAGGCAGTTAAGACCGCATGAAGAAAATTATCCCACTCATGATTTAGAACTAGCTGCTGTTGTGCATGCTCTAAAGTTATGGAGGCATTACTTAATCAGTAATCGGTGTGAGATATATACAGATCATAAAAATTTAAAGTATATATTCACCCAGCCTGACCTTAATCTGAGGCAAAGAAGGTGGCTCGAATTGATAAAGGATTATGATGTGGGAATACACTATCATCCCGGAAAAGCTAATGTAGTAGCCGATGCTTTGAGTCGAAAGAGTCATATGAATAATCTGTCAACTCCAGATAAGCAGTTAACCCTCCATGAGGAATTTCAACGATTAAATTTGGAAATAGTTAACAAAGGTATTCTGTCTGCATTGAAGGTTCACCCTACCTTGGAAGATCAGATCAAGGCAGCCCAACGAGAGGATGAATATGTTAAAGAAATTAAAGAGAATATGAAGAAAGGTAAAGCGCTGGATTTTCGTAAGATGAAGAAGGGACTCTTTGGTTTGGAAAGAGAATACTAGTACCCGAGAAAAGGAAATAAAAGATTTAATCTTAAAAGAAGCTCATGAATCAGATATTCAATTCATCCCGAAGTACAAAATGTACCAGATTTAAAGGAAAGTTACTGTGGAACAAGATGAAAAGGAAATTGCAGAATATGTAGCCTTGTGTGACATATGTCAAAGAGTTAAAGCAGAGCATCAAAGACTGCTGGTCTTTTGCAACCTCTGCATATACCGAATGGAAATGGGAGGAAATTGGAATGGATTTCATAACAGACTACCAAGAACCAAGTTAGGTTATGACTCAATTTGGGTTATAGTTGACCGCTTAACAAAAGTCGCTCATTTCATACCGTTGAAGACTACATATTCGGAGATAGATTGGCAGAGCTTTATATGTCAAAAATTGTGTGTTTGCATGGAGTTCCAAAGAGCATCGTGTCAGATAGAGGAACACAATTTACCTCAAGATTTTGGCAGAAGCTTCATGAAGTTTTGGGCACCAATTTAAATTTCAAGATCGCTTATCATCCTCAAACAGATGGTCGATGTAACGGTAAATCGATATTGAAGATATGTCGAGAGCATGTGCTTTAGCCAATAAAGCCAGCTGGGATCAAAGTTTGCCATATGCGGAATTCTCATATAATAATAGTTATCAATCCAGTCTGAAGATGTCTCCGTTTGAAGCCTTGTATGGCAGAAAATGTAGAACGCCGTTATATTGGTCGAGACCGAGAGAGTCAAGTATTCGACCGGATGTCTTGAAGTTAGCGTAAGATCAAGTCCGCTTAATCCGAGACCGATTGAAAACAGCATGCACTGCATAAAAGAGTTATGCCGATAATCGCCGAAGAATGTTGGAATTTGCGCCAGAGATCATGTGTATCCGAAAGTGTCACCTATGAAAGGGTTGCGCGATTCAAAGTCGCGGTAAGCTTGCCCCAAGGTATATTGGACCATTTCTAGTTATAGCAAGAAGAGGTGAAGTCGCTTATCGCCTAGAACTTCCTCCTCGCTTGTCGATGTACATGATGTATTTCATGTATCACGATTTGAAAAGTGTTTGAGAGTACCAGAGGAGTTGATACCTTTGAGGATGTTGATTTAAAGGAAGACTTGACGCATCTGCACTTCCTATCAAGATTTTAGAAGAGGCGTAACGCCGCACAAGAAACAAGACTATCAAATTCCGCAAAGTGCAATGGAGCAACCGTCCGAATCGAAGCAACCGGGAACGAAGAGGATCTTGAGCGCAGTTTCGATCTATTTCTCAGTTCTTCCGAATCTCGGGGTCGAGATTCCTTCTAAGTGGGGTAGGTTTGTAACATCCTAATTTTTGCTTTTATTTTGAAGAAATAATTTTAAATTAATTATTTCCAATTATCTGGAATTTTCAGAATTTAAAGTTTCTGTTGAAAAGAAAATTTAATATCAAAATAAGTTGGAAATATTTTTCATATGTTTAAAACATTATCAGTGAATTATGTGAATTTTTCTGAAATTTTTGGAATTTATTTGGTATTTTTCTGACTATTTTAAAACCCTCTACTAATTTCTGAAATGTATAAAAGATTTAAATATCCAAACTCTTCCTCGGGTTGACACTTGTCACCCATCCGTTCGCTCTCCCTCCGGCCGAGCTAATCCCCGCCGTCTACACCTCATCCCGCCTTCCCTCCCTCTCGCTGCGCCAAGTGTCGCGCATCTGATCAGCGCCCGGCCATCCCAGCGACTAATACTCAAAAGGGTTGATCGCCCTTATTGGGTAGGCTGAGCCTCCCCGCCCGACTGGTTATCGCCGCCCGTTCTCTTCCTCCCGCTCCTCGGCGCGTTCGAGCCCCCGCCGCGCGAGGTTGAGTTTTTTTTTGATTTGCGCCGACAAGCGGCCCCACTGCCGAGACTAGTCTCGCGTGGACTCACCGCCGCGGTCCCACTCGCCGAGCCGCCGCCCCCGACGTTCGCCCCCGACCGTTTCTCGCGGCCGCCGCTATTCACGCCGCCGCCGAGCTCGCGTTCGCCTCCTCGGCCCGTTACTTTTTCGCTTTAATGAACCGGAGCGCCCGCCGCCGCCGCCATTAAACTCGCCGCTTCCAACCGAGGAGACGCCGTTTCCGCGCGGCGCCGGTAACCGCCGCCATTAACGCCGGCGAGGACGTGCGTCCGTTTCTTCCTCCGCCGTGCATAAAACAAGCCCTGGCCGCTCTCTCTCTCCCTTCGCAACCTCTCTCTCTCCGGTTTCGCGTGCGTTCATAGCCGTAGTCGCCGCCGTGGTTCAGCGCCGCCGACGAAGCTCGCCGCCGCCGTAAGCTCTCCGCCGCCAACGTCTCGCGCCGCCCCTCGGTCCGCGCGCGCGCGCGGCGCCGCTGCGTCACCGCTCCTCGGTCGCGTGCGAAGTCCGCGCCACGCGCGCTCGCGCTCGCGCGACGCCCGCGCGCACGCGGGGGCCGCGCGTCGCCGATCGCTCGGACTTCGCCCGCACCGCGTCATCCCCACCGCCCGCTTCACCGACGGCCGGATACGCGCGACGTGTTTCCATCTCGGCCGCCCACTCGCGCCCGCCTCGGTCACGCCGCCGCGTCTGCGTCGCCGCGCGCTGCTGCGTCACTCCCGCGCGACGCCTCGCGCGGCGGGCTGCCACGCGTCGGCCATCGCGCTGCTTTCCGCTTCCACGCTGCGTGCCATCCCCGCCGCCGCCGATTTGGATCGACGCACCGATCACGCCGCGCGTCAAGCCCATGGCCGTCCGATCCACCTCCACCGACAGCCGCGCAAATCGCCACGTCAAACCTGTTCGACGTGTCATGCCATGTGGCAGACACGTGTCTGCCACGTCAGAGCCACGTCAGCCACGTGTATGCCACGCCGCATCGCCGCCTCGCCGTTAATCCTTAAGAGGATTACCTACCCTTATGGGGTAGGCAGTGCCTCCCCGCTCACTTGGCTAGCGCCGCCTTCTTCCCCTCCCACTCCCTCGGCGCGCGTTCGAGCCCCGCTCCGCACGCGAGGTTGAGTTTCTCCGTTTTATCGCTGGCGACACAGGTCCCACCCGCGACCACCTCTCGCACTGTCATCGTCCAGTGGGTCCCATACGTCAGAGACTCATTTTAAATGAACTCGCTGACCAGTGGACCCCACCTGTCGGTAATTTCCGAATTTATAGATTTAATCAAATCTGAAAATTTCAAATAGCCATATCTTTTTCATTTTAGCTCCAAATTGGTCCATTCAAATTTCTAAATTCATCTAAAATTTCAATCTTTCAATTGGTATATTTATTTTCAATTTTTGAATTTTTATTTTATTTTATTTATTTGGATTTCTCGATTTACGTGTAGAGACCGATTTGTCCGAGCAACATCAAGATCAAGTTCAGGAAGATTTCAACCCAGCACCAGAAGGCAAGTCTCCTTTGACCATTTTGCTCCTATGTTTTGCAAGTTTTCCTTTGATCAACTTGCTCCAATGATTTATAAAATGATTAGGTAGTTATTTTAAAATTATTGCATGCTTATGTTATATCAAGTGATAATTTGATTTAGAAAATTTAGTTAAATACCCAACTTGCTATACCCTCCATTGAAAATTGTTTATCTTGTACCATTGTCAACTTAGGATATACCTTTGACTCAATAATGAGTTAGTGTTACAATTGTGGAATGTTTAAGTACTAGCAAATGCTTAGAGTAGCAAATAAATATAATAATGCTCAAATGAGAGTCATGTTTACCAAATGCTTTGATGAATGATTTGTTTGAACATTGGTAATGGATGTTACCATTGTTAAATGTTTTGTTTGAAAAGTGGTAATGGATGTTACCACTGTTAATTTGAAAATAAAAATGAAATTCAAAGGGAGAAGTTGACAAGGGTGGATGGAAGGTTTGGTGAGTGCGCTTAGCACGAGAATGTTTGGAATTGTGAATGAGCCACCCTGGTCGTTTAAGGACCGACGCTTGTGTTTGTCCAAACTGAGCAAAACAGTACAACCACAAGTCTATATGGGTACGACCTAGCTAACTACCCTATAATAGTGTAGTTTAGATATCACCAGCGGTGTATTGAGTGCCAAGGTGTACTGGTTACTCATAGTGAGGGACAGGGTTTACTGTACTCATATGGCGCAAGAGGGGGCTCCAACTTGTGGATTCAAGTTGTGGTGAAACCTTAGCGGGTGGTATTTAAACTATACTGGAGTAGGTGAAAAGCTTTGTGATAATTTATCTGAGTCTTATGCCAAAGGAAGCATGTTGACTGCAAAGATGACTTATCTCTTGTGGGTAAAGTTGTACACCCTCTGCAGAGTTAAAACCATTCGAATAGCCGTGCCCACGGTCAAGGGCGGGCAAAGAATGCATACACATGGTAGAAAGTTTGACTTTGTTTTCAAAACAAAATGAATTGGAGAAAAACTCGGGAGTGGATAGAACTCTCGTGATCTTTAGACTAGTGGTGTAACTTGATTCTGTGGATTTAACTCGAGGTTTTGAAAGTTGGCGGGATTGCCCGAGATTTTAGTGTTGGTGTTGTAACCTTCACTAAATTCTTCATCTAATATCTATTATGAAAACAAGACGTTTACAAAATTGCTTTCAAGTAATTATGTATATTTAAAAATAAAACGCTGATCTTTGCAAAAGAACTCTATAGCCTTTCTTTGTGAAAGCCTTGCATCTATACATCTTTCCCAAGACTTATGGAGTACATCTTTGTACTCACCGTTGCTCTACAATTTAATAGCAGAGGATGAAGAAGTGAAGTCGAGAGTACGATTTCTGTCTTTGAATGTGGATGCGGTGGATTCTTCGGAAGTTTAGGACTCGTTTCCCTACCAATTGCCCGTGGCGATTGATGGGTCGATCAAGTTATCTTTGTGTTTCCGCTGTGTTTAATCTTTTGTTTTAAGGTTCGTGAACCTTGTTAGGCAATGGCCTATGTTATCTTGCCACTACAGTAATAAAGCGTTGTTGGCAATGTATCATCTTTTCTGTTTGAACTGTGTGTACTAGCATTGATCTCTGGGACTAGTACAGTAATACACAGGGGGTCTAGGAGTTTCTACTCCGGGTCTCACATCCAGCCTCCCACAGGCGAATGACTGTAAGACGCGTTCTATTCGCTGAAGTAGTCCTCACCGTCGTAGTCGCCCTTGAAGTCTGGCAACAGATTTAGCAAGGTGAGTACGAGAGTACTCCCAAGGTAAGCAAGTAAATGCTTACGCAAGTTACACCAGGAAATATAACAGAATTGATGCATGCATAATGGATTTCAAGGAAGGCTTAATAGGGTAAATGTGCGGAAAAGCAACACTTGAATTAGAATACAATAATATAAGTACGAAAAGCTGAACTTTAATACAGTATATGAAACATTGTTTTTAGCAAGTAATATCGTTAGTGTAGGCTCCGACCCACACTAACCTATCCACGGGAATCCACCCGGACCAAAACCAAGACCGTCATTTGTTTGCTCAAAAACCATGTTTTATAAAATCTAAATCTAATCTGTGACGACTTTACTCAGCATGTCCATGACCGTGGACACGGCTATCTAGATAGGTCTTAACTCTGCAGAGGTGTACAACTTTACCCGCAAGACAATCCCTCTCATTTGAGCCACGCGATAAACACACTGCCTTAGGTGTGCGGCGGAGAGTTCATGACAAGGCTGTTCCGATGATCCATCACCAAAATAATCACGCCGCCACTAAGATTTCACCACAACTCGAATCCACGAGTTGGAGCCCCCTCTGTTGCCATGTGAGACTTCCCACAGCCTACGCTGTGCTCACATTCAGCCTATAGCGAGACTATGTTTGGAACTTCACAAATTACTTAGACAGGTCCGTCCCATACCGGACTTGTGGTAGTACGAAGTGACTTCGTAAAATGAATCACAGAAACGGTCCTTATGTTGATTTAGGCTCAACCACATTCCCCCGTGCACGACAATCAACCAGGTGTCACCAAACACGAGGCATGCCGGCACCCACCACCTAACCATTAGCCTAAGTCTAAATCATAAGTTTCTATTTTTATTTTTAAACCATTTTCACCAACCATCCTTGACTCACCGAAGTCAAGAACTAATTTTAAATCATCATTTCATGAGAAAGACATTAATCCCACCTAAAATTATACTAAGTTGGGCTAAGCATTTCTATAAAATTTCTAGTCAATACTATGGTACTAACTAGTTTTTAGCTAGGGTGACAAGGTGTATGAATTTGAGGTTCAAATGGGCTATAATCAAAGGATTATGGGAATATCTATCATTTAAACTGAATTTAAATTAAATTTGAATAGAAGTACGCATGCATATACAGTAAAACAACATATCTATATTTGAATTATTAGATTCAACATGGTCAAAGGTGTAACTTGCCTTGATCGAAGCCCTGCGGGGAATCGTCGAAATCTAACGTAAAGAGCCAATTCAAAGAAAATTCAAAAACAAAATTCAAATAAATTCAAAATTTCAAAATTATGCCAGAAATGGATAGATCATGATTTTAGAAAAAATTAGAAGTTTGAATGGGTCAATTTGAAGTTAAAATGCAAAAGTTATAGTCTTCCAAAGTTTAAATTCAAATTAAAAGAAAAAGGGGTATTTTCTGGATTATTTTTAAACCGAAAGGATTTATGACGTCAGCAAGAATTATTTTCTAAAGGAAATAACAGATTATGATGTCAGCCCTAGGATTAATTTATTCGGGGAGAGGCTGACAGGTGGGGCCCGGATCTGGTGGACTGCGTCCATGGACCCGAGAGAGAGGTGAGGTGGCAGGCGGGCGCGCGGGGAGTGGGGTGGCGCTGACGTGGCGCCATGTGGCTACCACTTGGCACCACGTGGTCGCTACGCGGCTGCCACGTCACAGCAACGTGCCGACGTGGCGGCACGCGCGCAAGGTGGCAAGGGGGCGCTCGCGCGTCTACTGCGACTAGACGCCAGCTCCACTGCCACCACTTCGAAGGGTAGGGGAAGGAGCGCTCGCGTGTCTACTTCGACTAGGCGCCAGCTCCGCTACCTCCACTTCAAGGGGTAGGGGACGGAGCGCTCGCTTGTCTACTGCGACTAGCCACCAGCTCCGCTGCTCCCACTTGAAGGGGTAGGGGATGGAGCGTTCGCACGTCTACTTCGACTAGGCGCCAGCTCCGCTGCCCCCACTTCAAGGGGTAGGGGACGGACCGCTCGCGCGTCTACTTCGACTAGGCGGCAGCTCCGCTGCCTCCACTTCGAGGGGTAGGGGATGGAGCGCTCGCGCGTCTACTTCAAATAGGCGGCAGCTCCGCTGCCCAGACGCTGGCTCCGCGCCTACCTCAAGCGTCTACCCCAACTACCCAACAAGCTTCGCAAGAGAAGCACAAACACGGCGGGGACGAACGCTTCGACTTATTTATCGCGCTGCTGCAAAGAGATTACAAAACCCGCCAGACCAACACTACTTGTCCGGCTTCACCTGGACGACATTCTCAACCAAAGCCTCACCCGCCGAAGGTCGATTCGCCCAGAAGTTGAGCGAGTCTTCCGCCCGCCACCAACAACGTAAACGGTGCCAGGTTAAGGCGTCAGAAATCAACAGCAGGTCCCCATCGGGCAGCTGCTCAAAATAAAGTGACACAGTGGATCAAAGAAGGGAAGCGATCTTCATATCATTCGCTACATGGAGTACATAGGCTCCAACACACACCGGCGCGCAAGAATCCCGGGGTCACACTTGCCTCGAGCTGTCGGCACCGTCATCGTCGCGCCGGGCAACTCCATCCAGCCATTCGCCAAGGTTCCCCTCGCCGTACATGTTCCGCCGCAGCTCCACCTTCACCACGGCCTCCCCGATGTACTCCCAGATCCCTTCGTGGAAAAACCAAACGGCGGGCCAAACAGCGCGCATGGCACCGGACATCACCCCGGCCCCGGCAGGCATCTCTAGCTGCGGGTCGCCCAATTTGTCGACATGACGGCCGCCCCGGTGTCGGAGAAGAGCACACGCCAGGCATGCAGTCATGTACGAGTAGTGGTGGCCAAAGGACGTCACGACGGCCTGAGCAAGGTCGGCCGCTTCCCCAACACGTCGAAGTGTTCGTGAAAGCTCTTCGGGTTCGAATGAGCGTGGCGGCACCTCGGCAACGAGGTGTTCAAGTGTACCCTCCAAGGCCAGCATAGCCTCCCATGCCGTCGCCGAGGCGGCACCCAGCGCCTGATCCCGCTCTCTCAGAGACGCAACCAGGCGGCCGTTCTCTTCCTCCAGTGCGGCGACCTACTGGAGCAAGCCGTCCCGCTCCTCCACTACTGCCTACTGAGTCGATGCCACAAGCTCCGCAGCATATGAGACGGCCCCCGCGCGTTCCGCTTCCAGGAGCCGCATGCGGTCGTCCTTAGCAGAATGCGCCTCCTCTGACATGTGAAGGGCTCCTTCGGCGACACGCAGTCGGTCCTCCAAGGCCTCCCGTTCCCGGACATGGGCCGCCTGCAGCGCCCGGCTAAGGGCGAAAGTCTACGTGATAAAGCAATCAGTATACCTCCCAAGGGTCGTGTCCTGCTCAGGGTTAGACACTCACCCTCAATTTGGAGACCTCCAGCACTCCCTCAAGAAGTTCGGGCCCACAAATCTACAGCGCATCACGGTCTAAGCTCACGGCCGCGCCATCCGCGGCCCCCCGCCATGCTGCCAGCGCCTCCGCCCAAGGGATGAAGTCCGCTAGGCGTTGGGCGGCATCCGCAGCGATAGCCTCGGCGACATCGGATGTCCCTTCCAAGCGACCATCCTCGGGCTCTAAGGGCTGCCCGTGTTCGGGAAACCATGTTGTTGCAAGTGGGTATGGTGGTCAGCCTTATGAAGGCACAGCGAGTCACATCAAGAAATGTTTACCTTCAGCCCCACCCGACTCCGCAATGACCTCTGCACCCCCACCCACCTCGCCGAGCGGGAGAACTTTGGTGTCGGAGCTTAGCTCCACCAAGCCCTCGCCCCCGGTAGCTGCAGACCCGAGCGGGGCCGCGGGGACACTGAGACGCTCGGTGTCTGAGTCCGAGTCCCACACGGTTCCGACCTAGCTCGCTACAATGAAACCCCCCGCAGAGCGAAGGGGCGATTGTATGCGGGGTCGCTTCGCCTTTGGAGCAGAAGAAGGCGCCCCCACCTCAGAAACCGCCACAGAAGGAGGTTCCACGATCACGGGAACACGATCCGCCCCAACATCCTCCACAAGCGATGGCTCCGCCTCAACGCCGGCTGACAGCGAAGCAGCACCCGCCCCTGCCTCCAGGTCAACATGCCCCGCCGAGTCGAAACCCGCGCCCGCCGCTACTCCCTCCTCCACGGAGCCGCGGAGAGGTGGACATGGGGCCAGTACAGCACGCTCTGGCACCATAATGACCAAGGCTTCGCACATGCGGTTCAGCTACCCCAGACCTGCCTCCGCGGTCGCAGCCGCACGGAGGCTGTGTTCCCTGGCCGTGTACGGTCCGAGGAACGTGCCCACAGCACGCTGCACATCTTCCAGGGAAACACCTGCGAGGGGCGCCGGGGCACGTTTTAAAAACAACAGTCCCAAGGAATACCACATGAAAACAAGCTCCAACGCAACTTATGCGGACTGGACAGTTTTGGCAACAAGCACACGGACGGGCGGACGTTGTCGCGCCGAAGCTTCCCAGGCGTAACACGCCACTCCGCGGCAAGTGGCGCCACGCCATACATGATGAACTCCTCAGCGAGGTCGCGCATGTTGAAGCGGGCGGTGATCCCCACAAGCCTTCGCGCTATGCGCTTGTCCTCATCGTCTATTGGCGTGTCGGGCGTGGTGTTAACCGCCACCAGCCGCCCCGAACACTCAAGGCCGCTACCGATCGCCACGCGGTGGTAGAACCACCGCCTCATCCAGTTCGGCTCCCACTCCGCCCGACTCGACTCCGCGGGAAAAATCTTCCCGCACTGTGGTCGCAAGACGAGGTCGACGCTGCCGAAGCCGGACAACGCCCCGTCCCCTTGGTCCTCCGACGCACATCGGACGTCATGGAGAAATGCAAATAGTGACACGGTCGGCCAGCACGCCTCCGTACGCAGTGCCCAGCTGTACACGGCGAGGCGGGCTATCACGTTCGGGGTTAGCTGCGCCAACTTAAGCCCCAAACTCCGCAGGATGCCCCCGACAAGTTGGGCGGCCGGAATGCGCAACCCCGCCTCAAAGTAGGCGACGAACACGATCACCTCCGACGCTTTGGGGTACGATTCGGTCTCATCGCCCGCGGGCAGTCGCACCTCCCGGCGGTCCGATAGCTTCCCATTGTGCAGAAGGCCACGAATCGTCTCTTCCGTCACCAGCGTCGAGCCCAGGACGCGGGAGCACGGCCCCCCTACTTTCTCTGCCGTCATCCACCGCTTGTCCACATGCGCGGGGCCACGCCCCTCGAGTGTGTACCCTACCTCGAGCGGCGATGGCCATCGGAAGACGGCACTCTCATCGGCTGGCGGGGCGCGTGCTCCGTCGTGTGCCATTGTCCTCCTACAGTTCCACGGCGTTGGAAGAAGCAAGGAAGATAGGAGATTGGACCGTGTGACCGGGAACCAGATGACTAGGCGATGAAAGTGCAAGTGGCGTAACGCAGGGGGTATTTAAAACCCCTGTGTCTCCCACGCCATCGATAAGCATAACTGCTTGGAGGCGAACCGTCCACCTCCCCACGATCGCCATAGTAGTGGCACACCTACCCGTGCGAGCCACGCCCGGTCAAGCAGCGGTCGCACCAACGGGCCTGACAGCGCACGGCGCGCCAATAGCGCCCCGCCACGTACCCGCTCGGGACTCTATGCAAAACAACCTGGCTCCGCCTTCGACGGCACCTTCGCCTTCGCAAGGCAGTCCCGGATCTACCCCCGACATCGACACGCACTCGCAAGACCGGACAAAGCGCGCGTAAGACGCCCCACTCGGGAGCGCCGCAGAGCGATTCGTTCGGCCGAGGTTCGCGCCGATCAACGCAGAGCCAGCCAGTGCTGTGCACCCAAAACACGCCGGTCAGCTGGAGTATCATAAGGTCGGTGCGCTCGTACTCGGCGCAAAGCAGCGCTCAACCGGCCGGTGGTCGTCGGAATATGGCGCTCGAAAATAGGCCTCCCTCAGTACATCAACACGGCAGTATCTCTCTGCATGTTCATGAACTGAAGAAGGCATATTTTTGAAATCAAAGACCATCTCAGCTACGCCCGGAAGACGCTACAGCCCTCCTGGTATGCATATATATAGAGCTGTCCCCTGCGCGCGGAAGCGCAATCGGCGGCAGTCGAAGCATCGCCCACGCGTGGAAAAGTGCAATCGGCGGAAGTTGAAGCGACACGATCGCCCACGCGCGGAGAGGCGCAATCAGCAGAAGCCGAAGCGGCGCGACCACTTATACGCCTGCGACGTCCCCGCTTGATTACATTTGCGCACATGGTCGCGTCGACGAGGTCTCCGCCCTCGCAGGCCAAATACGACTCCGCCAAGGGACCCCAGCTCCACCTTCCGCGAAGCCTTCACCTCAGCAAAACGACTCCGACTTTCGCCCTCGATGAGACCTTCGCCCCCGCAGGGTAACCCCGCGTCCGCCATCGGCTCTGGCACTTCAACGCGCAGCCGTGCGCCCACATGCCGCGCCAGAAGACGCCCCTTCCACTCCGGTGGCTTGGGACAGCCTCGGCGCTTGCTGCACATTGTACCTCCTCATTCTTACCACAATCATTTTTGTACTCTAATGTGTCCCATGCCTTTCCATGGATAATAGGTTGCAGAGCGCACTGGCGCCGCAGCTCAGTCGGCGGGAGCCCACACCAACCGGCACAAAGCCAGCCGCCAGAAAGGCGCACACACTCGCGGTCGCCCGACCGCACACTGCTCCCCGGACACCATCACCTCGGGCCGTAACGCCCAGGCATGCCCCAGGATCGGAGGATACCTTGGACGCAGCACCCGATACTTCTTCATCAGCGCGGGGCGCGAACCTTTCTGCCAACTCAAGAATGTACCTTCTTCCGTCCACAAGCATACACAAGACCACCTTGGCTTACACTAACCCTGTCGCATGCTCGTGAGCAGAAGAGGTATATTCTTGAGCCAAGCCGTCCCAGCAGTCCTTCGCCACGCCGCTACGGCCGCATATATAGCCGCTCTTGGGAAGCGCAGCTGGCGGAGGCTCAATCGTCGCGGTCGATCACATGCGCCCAACCAACAGGACTCGGACCGACGCGGTCGCTCACGCGCATGAGACGCCCCAGCCTCGAACGCCTGCCCGCTCCTCCCGCATCGACAAGGTCTTCACCTCCGTAGCACAATCGATGAGGTCTTCGCCTTCGCAGCACAGATGCGACTCCGCTTGCGACCACCCAGAAGACTTCGACAATGGCTCCACTGCGGACCCCCAGCTTCGACTCCGCTTCACCCACAATCACACAATGTCACAGGCCGCAGGGACGGAGGGGGCCAAAGGGCTCGGCAACATGGCTTCGGCCTATGAAGCCCTTCACCATGAGAGACTCCTGTTGTAAGGGTGGCCCACACCTAAACCCAGCTAGCCTGTTGTAAAGGTTATAAACCCATGTATATGACGTAGCTTGTCCTCGAAGGGAGGCTCGGTGTAAGTTACGATGGTAAAGGCTCTCCTTATGAGGGAGGCAGATATATATGTCATGATCAACCCTTGGGAAAGACCCAAGAGGTCATTTTGCTCACCTAACTCTCCACTATCATACCTCTCTCTCTGTTTGGTCTGTAGCCACAACACTTGTGATGATTTAATTGTCCGTAGGAACCATAGAGAAGAACCACGCGAGCCCAAGTATACAAGTGAAATCGTTAAGCGTAAACCAAGTCCTGTTCGCAAGTTCGACTCAGGTTCGGTCATCCTGACAGCGTCTACTTCAAACGGCCATAACTTTTTATGTAGGAGGAATCTAGGGGTCCATGAGTACTTATTGGAAAGATTTTGAAGTCTACTTTCAGATGGATCTAGCCTGATCTCTAAATTCCTTCTATGCGTATCGTAATTAACAAAATAATCCGACGCTGACTCAACCTGATAGGACCAACTTTAAATCCTCATAGATTTCGTATCAAGAGTCCGTTTGGAATGTGTGAGTACAACATTAAAAGATTTTCTCACCCTTTTTCCAACAGATCTAGTTTCATTCAAAAATTCTTTCTGTGCTTATTGGAATCCTCAAAACAATCTGACGGTTTTGGAAACAGAGATAGAATCAGATCTGATTCGATTACTTTCCATGTGTTGAGAACTTTTCATAAGCAAGGATCTGTGTGCCCCTATAAATAGAGACTCCATTGGCCATGTAACACAGACCACCTTTGAGAAAAATTAATCTACTAAAGTTTGTTTGAGTTCATCATTGCTACCAAAATTGCGTAGAGAATTAGAGAGTTTTTTCAATCAAGATCGTTCAGCTTTTTCGCTGGGAATTAGGTGCACGATAGATCTTCGCTTGGTGGTTGACAAAATCGACGCGAGTATATTTTGGTGGATTAAAGAGTGTTCGTCCCTTGCACTGGCATTGGAGGTTCATTACGATTCAACAAAACCCCTACAAGTATCCATCCAACGTCAAGAAGATCGGGCAACCCCGTATCACTAGGGACTACTACCGACTTATGGACCAGAAATGAGTTTTCGGTCTATGGCCAAATATACATGAACTTGGACGTGTGAACCTTGATAGAGACGCTGCTATGATTACAGTGTATATCGGGATGCTCTCACGATGAGGAGACGATTGGCTGGCAGATGATCGACTACTTCTACTATATCAACGCGCTCTTCGTTGAATCAGTTGCTTCAACTCTACTTCTACTGCACTGCGCGTCTGGTGGTAATGATTTATGATCTCTTACTCATATGTCTTCTTGGTTAACGTGATAGAAAATTTTAATTTACGCTAGTGTAGCCTACCAGTATCCCAATAACTCCTAAATTATCTATATTATTTGTTTTTCAGAGACAAATTTTACTTGTGGGATCAGTGGGCCTGGTTCCTAGACAATGTGAGCGTCCCCAGCTCATCACTGGCTTTTCACTTCTTCAGTCATATAGTACAACAGTTGTATAATTTCATAGTGAGAAGATTAAATAATCATGTAAAAAAATTCAGTTTCGAACATGCCTATCTGCCTATATATATATATATGAAGCCTCTTTTCTACACCTGGGTGTAATTACACCCTATGTCGTATCTCATACCGTAGGAAGTATCTCACGTAACGGAGGGTATATAGGTGTAGTATACGAGTATTTAAGATCATCTAGGTGGTATGAACAATTTTTCAGAGGTAGTATGTAGATTATTTTTGACATACTCCTTTTTATATGCGTATATGAAGGTATTTATAAAATACGCTAAAAACTATGGACTCCTTTGTAATTTTTTCATGTGGTTCACATTGAAGTATCTTATAATTAGTATACGAGTATATCCAAAGTGATAAAGGAGTATTTCAAGTTCGTTTAGGTAGTATATTAGAGGTGGGTGTAATTACACCCGGGTGTAGAATGTATTTTTCCTATATATATATATATATATATATATATATATATATAGGAAAAATATCTTTTACACCTAGGTGTAATTACACCCAACTCTAATATACCACCTAAAAAAATTTGAAATACTCCTTTATCACTTTGGATATACTCGTATACTAATTATAAGATACTTCAATGTGAATCACATGAAAAAATTACAAGGGAGTCCATAGTTTTTAACGTATTTTGTAAATACCTTTATATATACACATAAAAAGGAGTATGTCAAAAAAAATCTACATACCACCTCTGAAAAATTATCCATACTATCTAGATGGTTTTAAATACTCGTATACTATACGTACATACCCTCTGTTACGCGAGATACTCCTTACGTTATGAGATACGATATAGGGTGTAATTACACCCAGGTGTAGAAAAGAGGCTTATATATATATATATATATATATATATATATATATATATATATATATATATATATATATATATAGGAAAATAATTTCATACTCACGAAGTACATACTCCCACTTTTTATATACCACCTAAATGATATTGTTATACCTCTTTATCCTTTTGAGTATACTCTAATAGTGATTAGAAGATACTCTAAAGTGAGTTGTATAAAAATTTTCATCAAAGTCCACTTTTTATATCATAATTTGTGTATATACTCTTTTTATGTATGAAAATATTATATAGCAAAAAGTAAATGACTTCGATGAAACATTTTCAACCAAATCACATTAGAGTACATTAGAATTAGTATTTAAATATATTAAATATATATAGGATACTGACATGGGGCACTAGACCTCCCTATCTTTATATTGCTTTTAGATACGTGCAAGTGCAATGGTATACAATATATTGGGTAAACCCGTAAGCATTCATTAATTTGGAAATACAATAATTTGAAAAGAAAGTCACTGAGTTGGCAATGCCAAATCAATCATTGATGGATATATGTGTGTGTGATGTGGTCTGTACTATGCAGGAGTGGCATGCATGCAACTTTATTTTGGTCTCTCTTTTTCTATTAAAGCTGGTATATGTGAAAATGAAATGAAGTATATCGACTTCTAAAAGCCATTTTTCTACAGTAAATAGGTTTTCTATAGTAATTATTTTTTAAATGGAGCGTCTTTTCAAGACAGGGTCTACTAGTCGATTGTAATAGATACTGCAGCAGCTTCATTTATATTGACCAAAATCACACGTGAGTTTCTCTGTTTCTATAAGTTTTTTTATAAACTATTCCTATTTATAAGCCAAAGCCTGTGCCAAAGTCAAAAGGCTATATGAACAGACCAATCAATGCAAACATGCTCAGAGCTAGCCCCCTTCTAGTTCCTGTAGGTTTCAAAGTTCACATTCGAGCCACTTGCAATCTCTGCCATCCCTAGATGCCAAACAGGTAAACAACTATTCGAAGCTGCAATATTTGGGCAAAAGTTGGGCAAGGATGAAAGATGACTGGCAGTGATGATGAATAGAGGTAGGGACAAAAGGCAGAACCTAGGACCAAGATGCATTATTGGCTAGGATATGGTGGCATGGTAGTTCCCATCTTGGATTCCCTTCTCGTGGAAAACATAGGATTCGTGCATAAAAAAGAACCTGTATGTATGTGCTTTCTTTTTTGAGCGAATGATACGTATGTATGTGCTCAAAACACATGCATGGGCTTTCATCCTAGGTTCATGGCTCATGAGCTTAAGGACTTAAATAACTACCATGTCTTTATACCTGGATAGCTTTTTGATGCTTTATTGAGTAAAATCAAACTTACACTCATCAAATTAATGTAAGTTTGCATTTATCGAACCAAATTAAGTGAAGCACTTCTGCAAGTTTGAGAACCTGTATGTTAAGTTCTCAAGTTCACGGGCCTAAGTGGAAAACCTATAGAATAAAAGGAACTATGCTTCAATTTTACGCTTTTTTGTCTCCAATAAATATGAAAATTACTCGATTAGAACCTACAAAGCAATAAGTTCAATTCTGTGATTGACATCAAATGTGATTTGGATGGCTCAAGCTAGGTGAGAGGGTAGATTGATTTCACACACTACTATAGAAGTCATCATCACAGATGGTTCAAAAATATCATCATAGACGATTTTCTGAACCGTCTGAATTTATGTGTCAGTGATAATCAAACGTTATCACAGATGGTTTATGAGCCATCTGTGATAAATACAATACAGACGATTTGTAACTAGAACCGTCTGTGAAGAACACTATCACAGACAGCTTGAAAGAAAACCGTCTGTGATACTCACACATCATAGATAATTCTAGCTATCAATCGTCTGTGATGGATGTGTATCACAGATGGTTGGTATATAAAACCGTCTGTGATACTTTCTCATCACAGACGGTTGGTAAATAGAACAGATGTGTATCACTACTATTAATCATTCTGTTAATATGGAAACACTCATTTTGAATCATCTTTATTCTAAGATAAAAACTCATAAGATTGATGTTTTGGCCAGAATAAATAAGAATAATTCTTTGGGCTTAGTGACTAACCAAACTGACAGTTCTTTTAGTTACTCTATTGTTTCTTTGTCTGTATTGTGCTCTATTTCAGATGAATAATTAGAGGAGATTCTAGAAGAGCAACTTGTACTTCTCTCCAACAGGGTGATCAAGGCAATTAGCAATATTAGATCAAGACGAAGAGGAGGACCAATCAGATGCTATGAATATGGTGAGTAAAACTACATCAAGATGAATTGCCCCAAACTGAGGAGCAAGAAGGTCAAGGATGACAAGGCACCAACTCGTCACTCCTCAGTCAAAATTGATCCAAACAAGAAGCGCAGTTATCGCAGGACAGTTAACAAGATAATTTCAGCACTTGATGAGATTGTTTTGAGTGATGATGATTCTCAAAGTGACGATGAGGGCAATGACAAGAAAGCAAAGAAGGTAGATTTCACAGGAATATGTTTTATGGCCAACAGTGAGGAGATCAACAATGATGATCTTTAAAATGATTCTGATGAGGTAAAACCTTCTTAACAAAATACAGACCCAAGTAATTCAAACCCAAGTAAAATACAACTAATACTGAATCTTATAGTATACATTTAGTTTGTAGCTATCATTCACCCAAATGAGCCCTGTGGAAATAGAGTACAATTCAAGCAGTAAAAAAACACGGACGTCTATTAAGCATCTCTTGTGGTAAATTAATTGAACACTCAAGCTACTTGGATGTAAAAAATTTGGCCATTGCATTGGGATCTAGAACTCTTGATAATAGCTACTTTGGGGACAACGAAGAATTAACCCCACCACAAGTCATTCATCCTAATCCGTTGATCCCTGGCAATTCGTCACCGAGCCACATTCAAATCAAAACACTTTGCACGAGATGCTTTTCTTGGGTCAAAATTTGACTAGTTAGCTGCAGCCTAACGTGGTGCCAATTTAATTAGGTAGCCACAACCTCGAAGTCCGAGACCAAGCCTACCATTGAGCCATCTAATTAAGACGAGATTAATATTCAATTGGTATGATTAGACAAACAGGGTTAGACTCTAGTATACACACTGTTAATGCAACTAGTAGTTGTACTTGGTTAGGAGTAAGACATCGATCCCTTCCACTTCTGGCTTTTTCAGTTTAGATTATTGAAGTCAGAATCCATCTAGAACGCGTTGGAAGTCACGCTCACACCACCTCCGTTTCTAAATTGTAACATTTGTGTTCAATTTTGGACAGCTCGCATTGTTCCATGTAAGTTGCGCAAAATACCCACTCTTGCGCTAAATTTAACCGTACATACAAGGGGTAGTATTACATAAATATTTAGGCACGGTAAAATGTTATAGATGTAACTAATAGATCAATGGAAACATGCATGTTCAGATGTGAAGGAAATATATAATTAACATGCATGTTCAATGGAAACATCCCGATTTTCACTCTGTTTTAAAACCGTGTGATTTTCTTGGATTTCAAAAACTGTTTGCTACATCTCAAAATTTTCCAAAGTGTTTGCCTTGCAAGTAGACTTAAATCAAATTCTTTGGCAAAAAATTCGAATTTGCAAGAACTCAAAAATTTAAAACCTTCAGTTGGGCGCAAATCTAAAACTCTCCGAAATCATTTCACTGCAAAATGACCTCAAAGATTTAAATTTAAACTCAAATCAAATTCTAAATCTCAAATAAAAAATGCAAACGGATTTATTTTCCCTCCTTTTCCCTCGGGCCGAAATCCCGCCGCGCGGCCTGCTTTCCTCCCCTCCATCCCTCGTGGCCCAGCACGCCGCACCCTCGCCCGCTCGCTCGCTGCCTCGTCGATTCCTATTCATCGTCTCCCGCACGCTCTCGCCCGTACACCCGAGCACAATCGGACAGTTCTGGGCCTTCTGGCCAACGGCGGCGTTGGCAAAGCAACGATAAAACGCGCCATTGTTAAAATATGCCTTGACTTATTCTCTAGTTTGTTTCTGTTAAACGTTGTGTTAGCGAGTCAGTCAATAGAGTTTGTTAGCATGTCGTTAGTGGCTCCGGGTATGCAGGTCCATATCCTCCATGTTTTCAGTTTGTAGTTAGTTAGTTGGTGTATAGCTGAATCCGTTCTCCTCTTTGTAATATGACTAATATATAAATGGAAGAACTCTGAGAGAGTCAGTTAGTTCGGTATACAATTCTTCCTCTAAAACCTTTTATGGTATCAGAGCTACGATCCAGTTACCCAGATCTTCTCTCGCCATGACAACCAACTCGAGTTCTTTCTCACTCTCGGCGAACTTCGTTGGTGCCACATCCCAAGCCGGACTCCTACCAGTTCTATCTTTCAACCACATGATCAATGTGAAGCTCTCTCATGAGAATTACTTGTTGTGGAAAGCACAACTTCTTCCGTACCTTAGAAGCCAGCATTTGCTCGAGTACGTCGACGGCAGCGCCGTGCGTCCCTCTCCGACGATCTCTCGCAGCATAGAGGGAGGAGCCACTTTGGTGCCAAATCCAGACTACAACGTCTGGTTTCAACAAGATCAATTTGTCCTGAGCGCACTTTTATCTTCTCTCACTGAAGAAGTGCTCTCTCATGTCATCTTCCTGTCCTCTTCTAGGGAGGTATGGCTTGCACTGGAGAATATGTTCTCCTCAAGTTCAAGAGCTAGAACCATGCAGATCCGGATGCAGTTATCAACATTGCAGAAGAATGACTCATGCGTTGCGGATTATTTCCGTAAAACAAAGGGTCTCGCTGACACACTCTCTGCGGTTGGAAGCCCTCTCCGGGAGGAAGAGATCATCTCTTATGCGTTAGCTGGGCTTGGGACTGAGTATGATCCGCTTGTCACAAGCATCACTACTCGGTCTGACCCCATCTCTCTGAGTGATCTTTATGCTCACATGTTGAGTTTTGAGATGAGGCTTGAGCACAACAATTCCGCTTTTCAAGTCTCAGTGAATCATGTGAGCAGGAATCAATCCCGTGGAGGAGGCAAGAACAGTCGTGGGTGCGGCCATGGTCAAGGACAAGGTAAACCATTCACTAGGCGCAATAACTTTGGCCATGTTCAGGGCAACAACAATGGCGTGAGGCCGATGTGTCAAGTCTGCGGCAAACCGGGACATGAAGCATTATGATGCTATCATCGATTCGACCACAACTATCAAGCTGATGATTCCAACAGGGTGGCCGCAGTAGTCACCAACTCTTACACTGTCGACTGCAACTGGTATGCCGACACTGGCGCAACTAATCACATCACGCATGATTTGGAGCGCCTGACAACACGCGAGCGATACACCGGCAGTGATCAAGTCCATGTGGCTAATGGAACAGGTTTGTCTATTGATCACATTGGTAACTCTTCTATTGCTGCAAAAACTCGTCCTTTACTCTTGAGAAACATTCTGCATGTTCCTAAGATTAATAGGCATCTTCTCTCTATCCATAAACTTGTAGCAGACAACAATGTGTTTGTTGAGTTTCACCCAAATTGTTTCCTTGTTAAGGATCAGGTCACGAAGACCATTCTTCTCAAAGGCAGGTGTAAGAACGGCCTCTATTCTGTCCAAGACAATCAGCTCATTCAAGCACTGCTCTCGGCTAAGGTGACAGAAGAACAGTGGCATCAGAGATTGGGCCATCCTTCATCTTCAGTTGTTCACCAAATTCTTCAATCAAATAATCTTCCAGTAGCTCCCAATAATTTAGGCTTAGTTTGTGGTGCATGTCAACAAGCTAAAGCACATCAACTTCCTTTTAATTCTCCTTGCATGTCTCCACATCTCCTTTAGAGTTGATCTATACTGATGTATGGGGACTAGCCATCTATTCGGTTGGAGGCTTCAAATATTATGTTAGTTTCTTGGATGATTATAGCAAATTTGTATGGATTTACTTCTTGAAACATAAATCTGATGTTGAGAAAATTTTCTTTCAATTCCAAAATCATGTTGAACGATTGCTTGGACTCAAGATCCGTGCTATCCAATCCGATTAGGGGGGAGAGTATCAAAAACTCCACAAACACTTCAAACAAGTAGGAATTGATCACAGGATTTCCTGCCCACATACACACCAACAAAATGGAGTCACTGAACGTAAACACCGTCACATCGTTGAGACTGGGCTTTCACTGCTTGCTCAAGCTCAAATGCCGATTCGGTTTTGGGACGAAGCTTTTCATACTGCCTGTTTTCTGATCAACCAAATGCCCAGTCGGGTTATCTCGCTTGATAGTCCAATGCATTGTTTGTTTGGTACTAATCCTGATTACTCTTTGCTTCGAGTTTTCGGGTGTGCGTATTGGCCTAACCTCAGTCCTTACAATGCAAGAAAGCTTGAATTCAGAACTAAGCAATGTGTCTTTATAGGTTACAGTGCGAATCATAGAGGATACAAATGTTTAGATCGGTCGACTGGACGAGTATTCATTTCATGAGATGTAATTTTTGATGAAACAGTGTTTCCTTTTGCAAAATCTCCTGAAAATGCTACTTGTCAGTCACTTTCTCAGTCTCAATCCACATCACTCCCATCGGCTGTTCTACCTTCACACTACACTGGACAATTCCTTACTGCTCAAAATCCGACAATAGTAATTCCTGAGTCCAGTGCAGCTTTAGATGATTTATCTGTGAACAATGGACTTGACCCTCCTGTTATTGATCAATGTGCTAGTGTTCTCACTCTTGTTGCATGTTCACAAGGTCATGTTGTAATGGATCATCTGCCGATTCAACACCCCATGCAAACCAGACTGAAAAATAATATCCGGAGGCCTAGAGAGTTCACTGATGGCACAGTCAGGTATCCAGAAAATGCAAGAAGGTTTGCTTCAAGCGCAAGTGTCTCAAGGCAAATTGCTGCTGAACCACTGAATCACATTGAGGCATTGAAGAGTAAGGAATGGAAACAAGCCATGGACTGTGAGTTTGAAGCTCTTCTCAGGAATAGAACTTGGAGACTTGTTCCACCACAGAAAGGTATGAACATTATTGACAGTCGGTGGGTATTCAAGTTAAAAAGGAAAGCAGACGGCACAATTGATCGGTATGAGGCACGTTTGGTTGCTAAGGGATTCAAACAAAGATTTGGGATTGATTATCTAGACACTTATAGCCCAGTTGTTAAGCCCACAATAGTTCGTGTTATTCTGTCACTTGCAGTCTCGAGAGGGTGGTCCATGCGACAAATCGACATCCAAAATGCCTTCTTGCACGGCACTTTGGAAGAGGAAGTGTATATGCGACAACCTCCAGGGTATGAAGATCCTCACAAACCTTTACATTTTGTTTGTTGTCTGGATAAAGCATTATACAGGTTGAAGCAGGCTCCGAGGCCCTGGCATTCTCGGTTGACCTGCAAGCTTCAAGAGCTAGGTTTTCGGTCATCAAAGGTTGATTCTTCTCTATATCTTTCTGATCATGGAGAAGTCACAATATACATGCTCATTTATGTAGATGACATTATTATTGTCAGTTCTTCTAAAGATGCCACTGACAAGCTGGTTCAACAGCTGACTTCTGAGTTTGCAGTCAAGGACTTAGGATCACTGGATTTCTTTCTCGGTGTTGAAGTCAAGCCGGTTACAGGTGGTGTTGTCTTGACACAAAGACGATATGTTCAGGATATTCTCAAGAGGGCTAATACGGAGAAGTGCAAAGCTATCTCAACACCAATGTCCACTGGAGAAAAACTGTCCAAAGCATCTGGTACTGTACTCTTAGGAAATGAAGTTTTTCAGTATAGAAGTATAGTAGGTGCACTCCAGTACCTTACTATTACTCGACCTGAGATATCTTTTGATGTTAACAAAGTAAGTCAATTCATTCAAGAACCCACTGATTATCACTGGGCGGCTGTGAAACGGATTCTGTGTTTTGTTAAAGGCTCGACTAATCGAGGACTGAAGATTCAGAAATCAGTATCCACTCTGATAAGTCCTTTCAGTGATGCAGATTGGGCCAGTTGTCCGGATGATCGGAGGTTAACCAGTGGGTTTGAAGTGTTTTTGGGTTCAAATCTGATATCCTGGAGTTCACGAAAGCAACTGACGGTATCAAGATCGAGCACTGAGGCCGAGTATAAAGCAATTGCTAATGTTGCAGCAGAACTTCTGTGGGTTCAGTCATTGCTCAAAAGAGCTTGGAGTATTTCAGGAGAAAGCGCCGATCCTCTGGTGTGACAACCTTGGTGCGACTTATCTGACAGCAAATCCTATGTTCCATGCCCGCACAAAACATGTGGAAGTCGATTTTCATTTTGTTCGAGAGCAGGTTGCTCGGAAGGCAATGGAAGTCCGATTCATTTCATCAAAGGATTAGCTAGCTGATATATTTACCAAAGCACTATCAAGGTCTCCGTTTGATGCTATCTGCCACAATCTCAATCTGACAGAGCCGAGTTGCGATTGAGGGGGACTGTTAAAATATGCCTTGACTTATTCTCTAGTTTGTTTCTGTTAAGCGTTTTGTTAGCGAGTCAATCAATAGAGTTTGTTAGCATGTCGTTAGTGGCTCCGGGTATGCAGGTCCATATCCTCCATGTTTTCAGTTTGTAGTTTGTTAGTTGGTGTATAGCTGAATCCGTTCTCCTCTCTGTAATATGACTAATATATAATGGAAGAACTCTGAGAGAGTCAGCCAGTTCGGCATACAATTCTTCCTCTAAAACCTTTTAGCATAACGTCTAGTCGTCTACTCCAATACCAGATGGGGCTACAACACGACGGATGGAGCGGCTCGAGAACCAATGGTTGAGCTATTTTAGGCATGGGAAATGACACAAAGAATAAAGGGCACACTCACATGAACCCAATGTTAGAAGGAGAAGGTTCACGGCGGCGAGGTAGACACGAGCGCTGCCGGCGTCGAGAACGAAGGAGGTGCACCGGCTTCTCTAGGCCAATGCAAAAGAAGTGAATACACGCACCAGAGAGAGTTGGCGAAGATGAACAAGATGGGCACAAGCGCTGTGGTCAAGGCTCACCGGTTCGAGCAGAACGACGGCGAGGTCGTGGGCGTGCTCCGATCAGTCCTGTGAACGGCAGCGGTTTCTGTGGCTAACCAAGCAGGGGTAAGGTGAGCACCAAGAAGAGGAGGTTGAGGTGACCTCAAGGCACTAGGCAATGGAAGGAAGTACTCACCGCAATGGCCGAATTCAATGATTGAAGACGGCGGCAGGAGTTGGAGATGGAAAGCTCGCTCGGCCAAATTCTCCTCGATCCAAAGGGGAGCTGAGGAGGGAAGTTGGGAGTGGGCGAAGGGTTTTTTGCATGCTCGGGGGTGCCTTAAGTAGAGAGGGGAGGAGGGAGATGTGTGGGTGATGGCAACGCCCGCAGCGAGCTATTGCTGCCTCTCAGGTGATAGCGCAGCGTGTCACGTGGGGGTCAGTCAGCGGTGCTGTGCAGTGTCGAGGGTGCATGGCTTCCTCTCAGGCGCACGTGGGAGGGAGAGGGTGACTGACGAGTGGGGCCTGGGCCCGTGTGGCAGAGGCAGAGGGGAGGGGACTTAGCGAGGAAGAATGACAGCTGGGGTCGCGCGGATGTGTCAGTGAGGGAGGAGTCGGTGACAGTGGGAGCTGGGCGGATAAAGAAGTGGGCCGCGCACGGGATAGGGAGAAGGAAACGGGCCTGGCACGGTTGGGTTTTGGCTCGAAGATGAAATAGAATTTGGGAAAGGTTTTCAATTTAATTGAGGAGTTTAAATTCAATTCAAATTTAAATTTCAGTTTCAATTTGACGGTGGATTGCCCTAGCAGGGTCTTAGGGATTTTCGGAGTTTGGCCGAATGTATATTTACCAATCTGTAGCAACTTTATTTGTTTACTTGCATTATTTTTAATTGGATAAATTCAAAATTTTATTTTACATAAGTTTAGTTAGTGGTTTTAAATTTTTATTTCCAGATAATTTATTTACAGAAAAAATCTATTCGTGCCGCAAAAGTTTTTTAATCCCACGAAAAACAATGCATTTTTAAATTGGACCACAAATCGGGATGTTAGAAGCACAAACATAGATGTCACCATTGTTGTTCTTACATGAACTTTGCATCAAAGAAAGAACGAAAAAAAGTTCAGTCTTTCTATTTCTATTCTTTATGTATCCACTACTACCAAAAAAAGTTTATATTAGACGCGTCATCACAAATGGTTCATAAAAATCGCCAGTGTTAAATATAATCATAAACGGTTTTTGGTAAGAACCGTCTGTGATACTATCACAGACAGTTCTTAATAAGAACCGTTTGTGATATTGGCTATATCACAGACGGTTCTTATTAAGAACCGTCTATGAAATATCACAGACGGTTTGCTAAGAATCGTTTGTGATATATTTCCCGCCCTGTAAATCCTTAAAATTTCATAATTTTCCGCTTGAGTTTGAGTAGAATTCCGTTCCAACATACCTTCAGTAAAACGGCCATAACTTTTGCATATGGTGTCCGTTTTCAATATTCTTGTACTCGTTGGAAAGGTAACGACGAATGCGATCAAAAAAATAACCCGCTTGCGCTAGTCGCCCTCTAAGACCCCTCAAATTGGCCATATTTAGCCCAAATTCGCATCGCAAGTTTTTTATTTCTATTTTTGCCAAATTTTTTTATTTTTCCTTCGAAATTTAGGGTTCGTTTCAACTGCAAAGTTGTAGATATCATCGAAACCTTTCAAATGAGTATATATGAGCCATATAGAACTTTGTTATTTTATATTTTAAGACTAGTTGTTTATGTTGTATCGGTATATATAGCCAATATCACATACGGTTCGTGGTTCAAACCGTATGTGATACTATTACAGACGGTTCTTACCAAGAACCGTTTGTGATAAATTGGTCTCTGACCGCTGGGCCCGTCAATCCTCCCCAACCCAATTCCAGCCAATAGAAATCCGATAAATTGGTCTCTGACCGCTGTGATGGGAAAGTATCACAGACGGTTGGTAAATAGAATCGTCTGTGATGTGTGAGTATCATAGACGATTTTTGTTTAGAATCATCTGTGATGTGTGAGTATCACAGACGGTTTTTATTTAGAACCGTCTGTGATAGTATTTTTCACAGACAATTCTAGTTACAAACCGTCTGTATTGTATTTATCATAGACGACTCACAAACCGTTTGTGATAACCTTCGATTATCACTGACCCATAAATTCGGACGGTTCAGAAAACCGTTTGTAATGATGATTTCTGTAGTAGTGATCTTCAGTAAGTTGCGCGAGCCAAGCTACCTCTGTCAACGGATCAAAATCGATTTTTTAGTGCCATCTTCTCTAAATAATCCGAAGCGCCATTGATGAGAGAACTTCACAGATGTCTTGATTTAGCACTACAAACTTGAGCAAATTAAACTTTAACTGATTACATAGGGAGAATCTCATAGTTGCAAAAGGCCCGAAGTTTCTTGAAGAGAAAAACAAGAAAGAAGTAGGCGGGTTTAATACCACCGAGGATCGCAGGCGAAGGGCGAGCTCGAAGTCGATGCCGGAAGTTCCCTGACGGACGCAGTCACGCAGCCGCCATGGTCGAAGGCAACTCTCGCCGTTACGGTCGGCGGTGCTCCGCTGTAGATGAAATCGTAGGTGTGTTTGCAATGGCTAAAGGTGTAAATGGAGCGGATATTTTCTAATCGACCATCCGTCTGTTTTAATTTGGATATAGTTCGAAGCATATTTTTGGATATCCGAAGGTTTTTCCAGATACGAAAATGGAGTCAGATATTTTTTACCGGATACGGAAACAGATTCGGAAAATGTATTATCTGACGGATACGGGACTATCCGGATATTTTTCCAGATAGTTACCGGATATTTTTTCGGATAGTTACTTATCATATGATGTAAATGTAATGAAATTAAATGAACTAGTGATGTACTTAACTACTTGGTTATGGACAATTCTTACTTTCGAACCGTGTGGCATGTAGCTAGTTAGCTACTACTTGTTTAACTAGTTTCAATCATTTTACTTGCTACTTTGCTAACTAGAATTTACTAGTTGTTTAACTTGTCCCTGTCATCGTGTGAAATTTGCTTGTTAAACTACTAATGTAGTTCCATTATGAATATGTAGTATGGTAATTGATCTTTACACATGCGATATATATAGTTTTTGTTTTTGCGCATTATCCGACTAAATATCTGTGACCGAGACTAACCGTATTCGGACAGGCATATATTCGCTCCGTATTCGTGACCGAGAATATCTGTATTCGTATTCGTATCTGGCACTATCCGTGTCTGATTCTAACTCCGACAAAAAAATAGAAAAGGATACGGAATGAGCAATATCCATCCATATCCGCTCCATTTGCATCCCTAGGCAGTGGCCCTCTCTTGGCTGGTCAAGTGGGCTTTGGACTTGCCTTGTGCAACCCAACAAGACACCTGCTGCTGGACGGAATAGCTAAAATTTTAAGCCTTTTGTCTTAAAAAAGCTAAAACTTTAAACCCCTCAAAAAAACCCTAAAATTTTAAGCAGCGGAAAATAACAATTGTGAGCCAAAACAAAGTACTTTAGCTTAGCTTTAATAAGACTCAGTGGACTCCATTCTGTCAAAATCACACAGAGCACTTCAAATGTTTGATGCGGCCATGTCAACCCATGCAACCATCTGCCATGTTAGCCTATAGTTTTCTTATAGTAATCGAGAGAAACTGTACATCACTTGACATGAATCAATTATGCCGTTTTTGTTAGATAAAAGGGTGAGCGAGTATACGAGGGTCAATCGGTAGAAATAAAAGACACGTCACGAAAATAAACTTATTAACATCACCGAATGAACGCATAGGCAATGAACAACAAAACAATGAACGCATAAGTCCGATTTCATAAACACAATCGAACTCCTCTTGTTAACATGACACAATTGGATGGTTACTAAACAGTACTTACGAGAAAAATTGCTGCAGCCTGCAGGACTCACTGAATCCTTGATGAATCTTACCGGTGCCCTTGCTGCAAATGAGAAGCCATTACGACGTGACCTATGTCTTCGGCAGAGCATCAGGGATTGTGGATTGAATTGCGTCGTGCGAAGACAAGCAGCCAGAAAGTAGTATCAACCAAACAACTGCCAGATCAAATTTGCCATGCCTAACCTTAGCCGTGGCTACCAACCAAACAACTTGATGTTGCCACATAGTTAGGCAAGCCACACGTGTGGCTAACACCTAAAGTTAGCCGTGGTAACCTTAGGCTGCAACCCAACCAGACCCTTATTGCACAGACGGTCGCGGCTTTTGGATGGTAACTGCCGACAAGTACTCACAATAAAAAAAAATCACGCGCGGAAGGACACCCTTTAGTTTGTCAGAAGATCTAAAGAAGTTTATGTTAAGAAACTATAGGGTTTGAGTGATAGGCAAATACCTAAATTACCCCTGCTCTATTTTTCAATATATATGGAGGCTTTGTGCCATGTAATGTAGTGGACATCAAGATAAATAAAGACTACAATTATGCTCTCTATTCCGTGGTATTCTTGTGTATGCTATTGGATTGTTCAATGATGATTGCATTGTTTATTACGTTACCGTCCATCGATCGACATTGTTCTTCAACACGTTATCCGCACGACTCGCTCTACAAGTTGTACGGTATGCAAATCGCGAACCAATCTATTACACTTTGCGTTTCATGTTTCGATCTAGATTGATTCTTGAATTACATAGCAATATCATACATGAATCAATCTGTTATTTATTACTTTCTGGAATAGATTGATTTTGAATCACATGGAAATTTAGTACGGAGATCACCCTTGTATTAATTACTCCTGGCAATGAATTGATAATCTACCTGCGCATGAAGTTTTTTTTAGTATGACAGATCAAATTTTGCATCCTAGAGTCAGGAAATAGCAGATCTATACTAGTTCATGCAAGCCAAATAGTCATTGCATCGGATCAAACCACAAATAATCGAACAAATAAATAAGTCGGAGAGCGCCGGGCCTGGCCATCTGCATCCGGCCGCCGCTCGTCGTGCCCGAAGCACCGCCGCCTGGCCACCGCAAATACGCCGGAACCCGAGCTGGGCCATCGCCCCCGCCGCATCGGGCCCGCGCACAGCCGCTGCCTGTTGGAATAAACCACGCAGAGGTCGTTGCGTGTGCGCGTGTGTTGCGCGGTCGTTGCGTGTGCGCGTGTGTTGCGCAGTGTGCAGCGTGCGGCCAAGTTGATTAAGTCTCGTAGCAATTCTGTTAGTTAGTTGAGTTTTGTTTGCACGTAGGAGATCTGGCCAAGTCAGAAGCGCAGGAAGCGGACTGGGTTGTTGGTCACCCCCTGCATGTGTGCTTGGGTTATAAAGTCTCACGTACTCAATTTGTTTCAAGCGAGGAGTTGAAAAAATAGAAAAAAAACTTGGCGTTGCGTCGCCAAGGCGTTTCGTCGCCTGATAAAAATCCTCGTGTTCTAGTGTTTGATCTTGGGCAAATTCCTTCATTTGGTATCAGAGCCGGTGAAGTTTGACAGCAAGCTGATGGCCGGTGACAAGCGTACGCCGCCATCATCTCCGAAAGGCGTCGACGACCCAAAGTTCGGCGGTAGCAGCACACGACGTGAGGTCATGGTGGAACACGTCATCAAGGAATCCAGCGGGTCGGTGGAGTTCCCGGTGTTGACGCGGGCCAATTACCACGAGTGGGCGTTGGTGATGCAGGTGAACTTGGAGGCGCTCGGGCTCTGGCATGCCGTGGAGACGAGCGACGTCGAGCGTCGCGAGGATCGGCTGGCGTTGGCCGCCATCCTGCGCGCGGTGCCGACAGAGATGCGCTCGGGTCTCGCCGTGAAGAAAAGTGCCAAGGAGGCATGGGCGGCTGTGAAGGCGATGCGGATGGGCGACAAGCGCGTGCAGGAGGCGAACGCGCAGAAGCTCCTCAAGCAATTCGAGAATGTGGCATTCAACGTTGGTGAGTCCATCGACGAATTCGCCATGCGTCTCGGCTCCCTCGTTGCGGAATTGCGCGAGCTGGGGGAGAACATCGAGGAGGTGCGCGTTGTCAAGAAACTGCTTCGCGTGGTGCCGGTGAAGTACAATCAATTCGCCGTGTCCATCGAGATGCTCATGGACTTGAATACGATGTCGCTCGAGGAGTTGGTTGGACGACTTCGAGTGGCTGAAGATCGGTGCGGCGCTGAGGCGATTGCGGACGGCGTCGGGCAGTTGCTACTCACTGAGGAGCAGTGGGAGGCGCGCCGGTGTCAGGGCAACGGGAGGCAGCGAGCGCGCATGGACTTCGTCAAGAACAGCGGTCGTGCAAAGGGCGGCGGCCGAAGCGACGACGACGATGACACGAGCAGCATGAGCTCGGGGACAAGTAGACGTTCGCGCCGTGCCAGGCGAGGAAGGTGCTACAACTGCGGCGTACGTGGCCACCTCTCCAGGGATTGCCGTGAGCCGAGGAAGGAGAAAGCAATGCTCGTCGAAGGCGACGACGAGCTAGCACTCATGTAAGTCGAGCGCATGGGTGTGTCGTGGTTTAGGGGGTGATTGTTGGAATAAACCACGCAGAGGTTGTTGCGTGTGCGCGTGTGTTGCGCGGTCGTTGCGTGTGCGCGTGTGTTGCGCAGTGTGCGGCGTGCGGCCAAGTTGATTAAGTCTCGTAGCAATTCTGTTAGTTAGTTGAGTTTTGTTTGCACGTAGGAGATCTGGCCAAGTCAGAAGCGGACTGGGTTGTTGGTCACCCCTGCATGTGTGCTTGGATTATAAAGTCTCACGTACTCAGTTTGTTTCAAGCGAGGAGTTGAAAAAATAGAAAAAAAACTTGGCGTTGCGTCACCGGGGCGTTTCGTCGCCTGACAAAAATCCTCATGTTCTAGTGTTTGATCTTAGGCAAATTCCTTCACTGCCGCCACACCGGACATCACGCCCGGTCACCGCCGCCGCACAGAGCCCAGCGCTCGGCCGCCGTTGTCGCACCGAGCATGCGCGCCCGCTGCCGCACCGGGCCTCACGCCTACTGCCGCACTCCCCCTTGTGTTTGGCCGCCGCCGGGGAGGTAGTTACGGCCGGGGAGGCGGAGCGGCATTTGTGGCCGAGAAAGAGGGGGAGGCGGAGGAGCAGTTGCGGACCGGGGGGAGGCGGAGCCCCACGTTGTGACCGAGAGGGGCGGCCGTTATGCATGCATCCCGTTTTTCTAGTTTTTCTCGGCCTCGTCTCATCCCGCGGACATGCATGCAGCATGAAGATGGCCTCGTCTCGTCCCGCGTACATGCATGCAGTATGGAGATGGCCTCGTCACGTACGTAGCAACATACAGTATACCAGCTGCTCACTTTACGTACGTACTGACTTGGCCTCGTCCTGGACGCGCACGACCGCTAATTTCACGCGTGCGCAAACTGCATTGAGGGCCAGAAGCCGCCAACACTCATGTTATCAAAATAGCGGCGTGCCCGCATCTAGCGCATCACTACGTGCGAACGCTGGCTCGGCCGAAGCACGTATGTGCATGCATGCAACACCGCGCGCACGACTCGTTGATCTCGATCCCTCAAGACTTACGGTTGCTGCCTGCCTTGCGTATATATAGGCGTACGTATATAGCCCATACGCTTAGTATACGTACAAGCATATTTAGCGGTATGTACATTTACATGTAGTATGATTGCTAGTCAGTGGTCTTTAGATCTCATTGAAGTATGTCACAATTCAAGTTGCATTCCTGCGTTTTGGCTAAGAATCTCAACGAGATTGCTGAGAAGGTGGAGGCTTCTAACCAGCATAGGTGTAAACTCATGTGTGTGCTACTTGAGTATGTTAGTTTTGAAGTCTTGCCATCTATTACTAGATTATGCAACTTGACTAGAAGATAAAGATGGCTTCCGAGTGCTTGTACATTGATGGTTATTAAATTTCTTTGGTGTTTAATAGTAACTTTGCAAAGAATTGATAATGACTATGATTTTGACGTTGACATTGTCGGAACTAAAATTAAGTCCAGAAGACCTAATTTCTTCCCACAAGATTTAACTCCTAGATTGTTAAGCGTTTTTATGATCTAGTTAAACTTGTGGCATTATTGCTGTATGTTTTCTGGATTTATTTTATTCAGCATGTTATTTCTGCTTTTTAGTAATTCTGAAAATTACTTATTAACTATCAGAAATTCATTAAATTTGCTAGAAAATTGCAGAAAATTCTAGTAAATCCTAAAACATGGTTTTTAAGGTATATGGACTTCCGTAAATTTGTGAAACCTTAGACTTAGTACACCTCGGAAGTATCGTATTTCTTTTATGGTTTCTTTCCTAGCATTGTGTGTTTGGGAATTTCTTTAATGGGTCAGTAATTCTGAAAATTACTTACATACCTAAATGATTATCAGAAAATCCCAAAGGTTGCTAGAAAAATCTGAGAAATGGTACTTTATCTACTGGATAGATAAAAGTAAATTTTTACAGTTTGCACTCATTCCATGCACCTGAGATTACTTACCAGAAGTAAGTATGTAGCAAATTGCATGGATATTGTACGATATTGGACATCACTAAGTGGGTATTTGCACGCCCCGAATGGCTGCAATTGCATCACCTAGGCTTATTTCATTGGTATATAATCATACTGCTGTCAAGCATAACGCTGACGTAGCTGTACCCTTTTTACCGCTGAAAGGTAAAAACTGGGTAGTTGATGAGGTATTGCCTCTACTCTACTCTGGAGTGTTGCTGGTAGCCCTGTAGGCACTTTGCCAGGATATATTGCTCTTTCTAAGACTAGAAGTCTGAATGAAAGTATTACTCACCTTGCACCACACTGTCTTTGGGCTCAAGTTTCGGTAACTCGTATGTTACCAATAAACAGGTGCATTCCTATACCTACGGTGAACAATATGGAGACCAGCCGATTTCTCCTAATTATCCCTTAGCTTTATTTAGATGTCAATTTCCTACATGAATAGCATCAATTGTAACATACAGCTCCTGTCGAGCTTGATCCTGCTCATAAAGAGCACATCTTATCCTTTGCTGAAATTATGCATTAGATAATCTTTTCTCAGATACCATAAATACTTGGTCTAAGTTGTTCTATTAAATTCTTACCTCTGCTAAATAGTTGCTTAATAAAACACATTGCTAGTAGCACATCTTACCTGACGTAAGATTTATTAATCATGCATGGAATAATATTTGTAAATATTAGATCCCAGAAGGATCACCTCGACTAGAAAATGCTATAAACCTCAAAGACTTTACGTCTATATATAACCCTATCTTCTATATTACCAAGTGTGCGTTGTTTTTACGCCAATAAAATTATACTCTTGAAGTAGTATAATAATAATAACTTATTGCTAAAGCTATGAGTTAATTCGAAGCACATGCCAGAAGCATATGCTATTACTTGGAATTTTTGTGATTGGCGTGAAAAGGGGGAGGAATTGGGCATATGAGAAATATTGAAACCTCCGAGGCATATCCTAGGTCAAATACAGAAGCGAATAAGCCTGAAGCTGTAAATTTGAGAGATAATTAAACCTACTATCCACTGTTGGCAAAGCATTGTAACCCTCGAAGGGTAATTAATTTGTCTCCAGTAATCTAGTCGCCAGTATACGACCACATACATGGGTATTACATGGTAGCACGAAGCTACTGCACATATACCACTGGAAGTATAACAATTTGCCTGAAGCAAACACAACTCTCAAATACTAGATGACCTATTGAATGTTAATGATCCTGAATGATCTACATATACTACATTTATTTGGCGTTATAAACTATAATAGGCATATAAATTATCTCTCAAATTAATCACATATATTCCTGAAGAATAATTATTCCATCTGAAGATGTTTAATTAGCAACATCCTGAAGATGTACTTTATGCTGTCAAAGCATAATACATGTTGCACTAACACAAAACCTGAAGTTTTGTGCGATCTAAATTTGAAGTCAGAGAAATTAGATTATAATATTGGGTAATATATAAGAAGCTAGAATATTTCTGCTATCGCAGATCGATAACCCAACAGATGCTTGGGATAATCTACTGGAAGTAGAGATGCGCAGTTATCCATGCTACTGCATTAATAAATATCTAGATCACTGCATTAAGAAAAGGAATCCCAATCAAGGATTAGTGCGTGTTATAAGAACTAATCATTTCCCATATGATATCACCACCACATCATACCGAGGGGATTTTAAAGTATGCTATTAAGTAAGATCACATCTCGGCATTAGAGGGAGAGTAATGCCCAAATATTTGAATGCCGAGATATTTTTTCTAAAGAAAGATCTTTACTATATGGTTCACGCACTAACTAAGCTAAATATAAATTTTGCGAATACTCCTGTACGCCAGAAGCGGGGAGACTGCCAGATTTTCTCTGCTCATTGCATGGAGGAGTTACATAGTATTTACCTGAAGTAAATGTGTCGCTAAGTTTGGAATACCCCGGGTTGAATAGTATCTCCATCTGTGCGAAATTGACTTATTGTTCAGTAACCTAAACTCTACAGGGACGCCTGTCGATGTAAGGTATGATGACACTAGTCAAAATAATCGTTAAACACTCCTTGAACACTCCAGAAGAGAACTCACCCCGAAGGTGAAATGCCTCATGAAGAGGTTCATCCTGAAGATGAAAACTCCAGTATTAAAGCGCGCGCTGTAACGCCCCCGTTCTCGGGAACAGGAGCATCGCACGTCCCGCAATAGCCCAGGAGTTCTGTCGCGGACAGAAGGAGCATCGAGCCTGCTTACGAGCATTCAAAAAGGATTAATTTGATAAAAATAAGACCTAGTAGTCAATTTTATCAATTTTATGGGCGTCAAAGCCCAAATTATAACTTACACTCAGAAGAACCGAAGAAAATACCCACAGGAACGCCTGGGTGCGGTCGCAACCCTAACACGAACATCTGAATTGCTCTTTCTTCTTCTGGTATCTGAAGGGGGGTGAAAATATAGCAAGTTTGAGTACAACCAACCGTACTCAGCAAGTTACAATGTTAAGCCATAATTTAGTACATGCACGGAATTTCAAATGAAGGGAGCACACTGGTTTTAATATTTTATGTGGATGCAGTTTTATTTGCAATCGGTTTAAAAACAATAGCTCCATAATATTAAGGAAATGGGGGGGTCTCAAATCATTTCTTGTTTATTTCACACAGATTAAAATATCTGAAAACTACTTATACTTCATTACTGGAATCACCCATCAAGCACAGCTTCATTAACCGGAAGCACGGCGTATTCGAATACAATTAAAATTCACTCTGCAAAGTTGCTCAGCTTTACCCATAAGATTTCTCAATTCCCAATGTCATGCGATTTACACGCTCCGCTAGCGTGCGACTGAATTGAGAAAACAAAATCTTTCGCTGCTCACTTTAATATATAGACCATACCTGGTAGATCTTCACCAGACTGAGTACCCACTGACCCATGCGGAATGCTGTCGCCCAAGTTCGTGGAGACCAACACTGAACTGAGGATCCGCTGGCCAGGACGTATCACGGTCGCCCAAGCCCGTGAAGACCTACCGCTGTGTGTGTATGGTGAGACCACGCCCAAACACCACACCCCAAACACCTGTAGGGGTTCAACTAAACTGAGCAGTTACCAGATCAAGATTGCCGGTTCAATACTTGTGGTTGAGCGGTTGCTGTACTTTAAACTCAGCATAAGGTTCTAGTCCTTACGCTCTCCCCTGAGACTGCCAACCACGACTAGGTCTCGTCCAATCCTGAAAACCGGACCCGTCTGTTGCACTCTCCACCCTAGGGTAGGGTTGTGGACTTGTCCACTACAGGGCACTCCACAGCTTCCGCCCTACCCTAGCACATTTTAAAACAATTTTTGCTGGCGAACTATCAGGCTACCCGATAGCTCGTTATTTTATGTGAATATATGCGATGTTTATTTATGCTTTAGTTAGATAATACTAGGTTTGTCAAGTTGAATGTGGCTTTAAAGGAAAGTGGGGCATTTCTCGGTGGTAGGACATAACTATATGTAACATGCCATTATAAACATTTATTTATAATCAAATAATTTGAGCAAATAACTATAATGCAAATAACGTAGATAAATAAATAGGTATGAATTGGTAGGTTCAATATGTTCAAAATTTCTAACTTGCCTTGCGAAACTGAAACCTCGACGATCTTGTAAAGCGTTGGAGCTGGCTCAGGGTCCTGGACCGCTGCCTCGGAACCTTGGATCGTCGCTCAGACTCCTCGCGAACTAAGGCAAAAACAGAACAGAAATAAATCAAAGTCTAAGCTTGTTCCTAAACAAGCTAGAAAAATAAAATAAAATAGACTATTAAAAGAAAAGAATGAAATAAAAGCAAATATAAATAAAGTGGCTTGGATTTAAATTTTTGGCGTTGGGGTTTGGAGAAATAGGCAGTGGAATTGGAATCGGGGCGACGAAACGAATCAAATGAGACATTGCATGCAAAAATCGGCTCTGGAAAATAACAAAATGGTACTGTTCATGCTACAGTAATGGGCCGGCCCAGCTCAACACGCGGGAACCGCGCGCGCGTTTGAAACATTGGGTGGGCCGGCGGCCACGGCCCACGCCAGCGTGCTCGCGCGGCGCTCGGCCCAGGCAGGAAACGCCCGGGTGGGGGGGTGGCCGTTAGATGGTGCGAGGATGGCCAGGATGATGCCACGACGGCCGAGAAGGGGGGAAGAATCGGCCCGCACGGCTTGCTTTTAAGAGCTCGGCTCGGGAGCCGTTGGATCAAGAGAAGAGGGCAGAGATGGAGCCACGTCGTCTCCGGGGGAGTTGTCTACCTCCTCCAGTCGATCACGATGGCGCGGAAACAGGGTGCCGCCTCAATCATCGATCCAGCCACGACAGCGCTTCCCCGCGGCCATGACCGGTTCCAACAGGTGTAGGGAAGGGAGGTGAGCTCATTTCTGTCATCGGATGGACATGAGAGTTAAGGGGGAGGGTCCTCGGCGAGGGAGAAGATAGTGGGGGTGGCGGTGGCTCGGGGAAGTTGGGAGCACATTCGAGCCAAACGAGTTGCGGTTTCACCATCTGGGGAGGGAGGGGATCACTGGGAAGGCACGGATTTAGCTCGGGAGGGGCTCAGCTGGGCTGGCGACGGTGAGGTGGCGGTGGCCGGAGAGGATGGTCGGTGCGGGGCCGGAGGGGAAATGCTCTTTTACAATTGTGTGGGGCTAAGTGGAGGTGGTGCTTTGGTGGTTCTGTGGGCGCAAGCAATTGGATTCTTATCAGTTGAAACGGCGGATTGCCTTTGGGCCTCACCGGGACCAAAGGTGGACGGCGACGGAGCTGGAGGAGACGAGAGCTCGATTGCTTGCTCGGGGAGGGAGTGAGGAGTGTTGTGAGGGCGCCTGCGAAAGGAATTGAAGTTTTATGGCCAAGAGTGGTGAAGGGAGCTGGCGGGGGCGAGCGGCATTGATAGGACTCGACGGAAGAGGGTGAGGGAGCTGCTTCCCGAGGTGAGGCGGCCATGCTTGGTTGGTGTGCGCTCCCGGCAGGGGTTGGCGGGGAGGTATGGCGCGGGGAGTGGTTGAGGATGTGCAGCCGGTCGGAGGGAGGTGCCGCACGAGAGGGGCCGCTGTCGAGAGTGTGGAGGGGCGACAACGCAGGGGAAAGAAAAGTGGGGAGTTGCCAGGCGCCAGGGCAAGAGAGAGGCGGGAGGCCAAAATAAGGAGGGGATTAGGGGAGGGGGATTAGCACAAATTTCAAAGGGAAATCAAGGAGGTTTTGGAGTGGATTAGGAGGGCAAACAAGGATCCAAAAAGATTCAAAATTCTCCTGAATTTTTACGGTTGTTTCAATCTACCCCCTTATAAAGAATCTCATCCTCGAGATTCACCGAGATTAAAGAATGGGCTGAAAATGAAATTTGCTATAGTACTGATTCCTTTCCTTTATTGTTGTTTAACATACGAAATAGCCTTTAGGTTGTATTTGTTGACTGGCGTGTCTGCTGATGTGTCCTTTTCTGAGCTGCATTCACGTCCTGGTTCTTCATAACATCTCCTTCCGAAGATAGGTAACCCTTACTTTTCTGTCCGAATGATCCTCCTTGAACTTACATGCAACACTGTAGTCTTAGTCGAGTACAGTCCTGTGGACTTCATCGTGGGCTTGCTTGACTGGTAGAAGATGTATTATTTCAATTACTTAATCTGTGTCCGTCCATGGCTTCATATGATTTTGAAAGTCCGTAATGAATTCCTCAAGACGGGTATGGATGGTAACACTCCTGGTCAACCCTGATGACATACCAATAATTTTAATTTTTTTTTGCGTGCCTTTCCAGTATATAAATATTTTTTTTTACATTTCCTATGCTTCACCATAGTCAGTTCTTGTCGTATCTGTATTCATGTTATGCCCGAAAATCTGCATTACTGTTCCTGCATCATTCTTGTCGTACTACTTGCCTCACTATCTTTTGCATAATTTACTTTGTATGCTCCACTGAACTTTCATAGTTCCTTTCCGATATTAATATTCTTTATGGTCCCTTTGGTACCCTTCTTTGAACCAAAATTTATAATACCTTTGATTAAGAAATTTTATAGTATAAGTACATATCTCATCCACAATCCATGACTCTTATACCACAATGTTTTTTTTACTGTATCTATCATGGCATTCGGTCTTTATGGGTGACATCAAGAACCTAGGTCACACATCTTGTGTATCCTCCTTGTCGTATAACTTGTCTCATTATCTTTCGTATGAATTGACTGGTGTGTTCTATTGAACCTTTATAGATCCCTTCATATGCCAATATTCTTTATGCTGTGTCAGATTCATTTTGTACCAAGGTCCTGTGAGTCATGGTCTCACCACCTTTCTGTTATAATGTTTCGGTCTCCTACATAAGACTGAATGTTGATTTATGTTAGAGTCAAATCCTTGCATGTAGCCATTTAAAACCTCTTTCTCAGCATGTTCTCAGTGCAACTTGATGTTAGGAGTTGGACTGCTGCGATTGATTTCAACACAACACAAACCTTTTATTCCATACATCTTTATACAACCAGCTTACACGTACTCCCATAGTCTTTTCTACATATCTTAGTTTTCAAGTACATTACTCGAAAACCTGCTTATACAAAAGTAGTACAAAGCATGTTCCATAATGGAGACATGCGACAACTCCATGTCATCCTTTAGTGCTCGATTACTTCTTCTTCTATTCTGGCTTTCTTAACAGTGGTGTCTTTCTCCATTGACGGTTGAGTTGACGTTGATGCTTGGGCTCTTGCTTGTGTCTTGGCCATTTTCGCGGGTAAGGACCTCATTGGACATTCATCACGATAATGCCCATTTTGTCGGAAGTGAAAACAAGTTACTTCATCTGGAGGTAGAGGTTCACCCCTTTTTTGAACTTTCACGGGTCTGGACATTTCTTCTTCTATCCAGAAAGCTTGATCAACTAGAGCCCGCAAATCTGGAAAGTCTGTAGCCTTGATATACCGTCTTATCCTTGGTCGTAGGCCTCTTACAAAGTGTTTCATCTTTTCGGCTTTGGTGTTCACATCTACTTGAGCATACTGTGACATATGGAAAAATTAATGCAGATATTCCACAATAGATTTCCCTTCTTGTCGCAGGAGAAGAAATTTCTGATATTTATCTTGAACCACTTCAAAGGAGATGTGGGCTTTACGGAACTTCTTCACAAACTCTCCCCATGTGATATCATTCTTGTCTGGGTACATCCACTGAGTAGTATTCCACCAATTAATGGCTGGTCCTGTTAACTGATACGCGGCAAATAGAACCTTCTCCTTATCTGTACATTGGATGGCATCCGTCCTCTTTTCGATTTCTTCTAGCCAATTATCCGCACTTAGTACTTCCGTTGTTGATGAGAATTGAGGCGGTTGAGTCTTCAGGAAGGTTGCAAACTTGAACGTTGTGGTATCTGAGGCCGTTAGTGATCCTTCTGGTGACATTGCTACCGTAGCCAGCTGTTCTAACATCTCTGTTTGTTGCTCCAATATCTTGATCTGTTCAAGGTGGTACTTAATCTGATCTCTCTTCATGGTGGCTAAGACTTCCATCATACTGAGTTGTCTTTTCGGACTTCCCTTCATCATTTATTGTGCTGCCAGAACTTCTATTTATCAGTAATTCTTTATTTTATGATAACCGAATCTTTTAGGAATCAAACTACAACATTTTTGGGCTTAGCAAGGGGAAAGTAAGAACGAACTGGTTGAGAGTAAAAAGAAAAGTGGGTGAGGGACAGAGCGAGACTAAATGCAATCAAAAGTTTGCATTTAATTTCCTTGAGATTTTGAATCTGGTAGGTAAGTAAAGAATAAAATAGACGAATATAGATAAGTTTTAAGACGAAATGGGGTAGAAGCGGAAAGCTTTTGTAACATAATCTTATTTAAAATCAAAAGCTAGTTTTGCACAAATTGCTTATATAACAGCCTAACTAGCCGATCGTGCAATTTGGCTATTAATACAATCAAAGAGATTCGTCTACTTTAAATGGTCTTTCCCCGTTGCATCAAGGAAATCAGACGGGTATTATTTTATAACTACTCAAACGGAGACCTTACAACTTTTCGAAAGGAAAAGTCTTGGTCGGGGTAGTCGCACTATTCTTCGCAACACCATCCTTAACATCTTCGACTAAAGTTAGTTTTCGTTCAATTGGGTCAATACCTACAGCAAGAAATTAGTTTACACGTCTACACGTGTTTTTGACATTTTTAACAAACTCAAAAGAAAAGCTTTTTAATGCATGTCTAAGAGAGATAAGATAGAAATGGGAAAGATGAGACAGCAATAATACTTATTGTTTTCGAAATTCTTTTATATTTGGAATTAGAGTTTGTAAAACCGTATTCCTATCGTAATCAAATCTATACCTAGGGTTACAACCTACAGCCAAGCCTTGCTTTGATACCATTCTGTAACGCCCCGCTTTGAGAGCAGAGGCGTCGCACATCCCGCAATGCCCGTGAGTTACATTGCGGTATGAGCATCGAGCCTGCTTACGAGCATTCAAAAAGGATTAATTTGATATAAATAAGACCTAGTGGTCAATTTTATCGATTTTATGGGCGTCCAAGCCCAAATTATAACTTACACTCAGAAGAACCGAAGAAAATGCCCACAGGAACGCTTGGGTGCGGTCGCAACCCTAACACGAACATCTGAATTGCTCTTTCTTCTTCTGGTATCTGAAGGGGGGGTGAAAATATAGCAAGTTTGAGTACAACCAACCGTACTCAGCAAGTTACAATGTTAAGCCATAATTTAATACATGCACGGAATTTCAAATGAAGGGAGCACATTGGTTTTAATATTTTATGTGGATGCAGTTTTATTTGCAATCGGTTTAAAAACAATAGCTCCATAATATTAAGGAAATGGGGGGGTCTCAAATCATTTCTTGTTTGTTTCACACAGATTAAAATATCTGAAAACTACTTATACTTCATTACTGGAATCACCCATCAAGCACAGCTTCATTAACCGGAAGTACGGCGTATTCGAATACAATTAAAATTCACTCTGCAGAGTTGCTCAGCTTTACCCACAACATTTCTCAATTCCCAATGTCATGCGATTTACACGCTCCGCTAGCGTGCGACTGAATTGAGAAAACAAAATCTTTCGCTGCTCACTTTAATATATAGACCCTACCTGGTAGATCTTCACCAGACTGAGTACCCACTGACCCATGCGGAATGCTGTCGCCCAAGTTCGTGAAGACCAACACTGAACTGAGGATCCGCTGGCCAGGGCGTATCACGGCCGCCCAAGCCCGTGAAGACCTACCGCTGTGTGTGTGTGGCGAGACCACGCCCAAACACCACACCCCAAACACCTGTAGGGGTTCAACTAAACTGAGCAGTTACCAGATCAAGATTGACGGTTCAATACTTGTGGTTGAGCAGTTACTGTACTTTAAACTCAGCATAAGGGTCTAGTCCTTACGCTCTCCCCTGAGACTGCCAACCACGACTATGTCCCGTCCAATCCTGAAAACCGGACCCGTCTGTTGCACCCTCCACCCTAGGGTAGGGTTGTGGACTTGTCCACTACGGGGCACTCCACAGCTTCCGCCCTACCCTAGCACATTTTAAAACGATTTTTGCCAGCAAACTATCAGGCTACCCGATAGCTCGTTATTTTATGTGAATATATGCGATGTTTATTTATGCTTTAGTTAGATAATACTAGGTTTGTCAAGGTGAATGTGGCTTTAAAGGAAAGTGGGCCATTTGTCGGTGTTAGGACATAACTATATGTAACATGCCATTATAAACATTTATTTATAATCAAATAATTTGAGCAAATAACTATAATGCAAATAAAGTAGATAAATAAATAGGTATGAATTGGTAGGTTCAATATGTTCAAAATTTCTAACTTGCCTTGCTAAACCGAAACCTCGACGATCTTGTAAAGCGTTGGAGCTGGCTCAGGGTCCTGGACCGCTGCCTCGGAACCTTGGATCATCGCCTCGGACTCCTCGCGAACTAACGCAAAAACAGAATAGAAATAAATCAAAGTCTAAGCTTGTTCCTAAACAGGCCAGAAAAATAAAATAAAATAGACTATTAAAAGAAAAGAAAGAAATAAAAGCAAATATAAATAAAGTGGCTTGCATTTAAATTTTTGGCATTGGGGTTTGGAGAAATAGGCAGTGGAATTGGAATCGGGGCGACGAAACAAATCAAATGAGACAATGCATGCAAAAATCAGCTCTAGAAAATAACAAAATGGTACTGTTCATGCTACAGTAATGGGCCGGTCCAGCTCAACGCGCAGGAACCGCGCGCGCGTTTGAAACGTTGGGTGGGCCGGGAGGGAGGGGATCACTGGGAAAGCACGGGTTTAGCTCGGTAGGGGCTCAACTGGGCTGGCGACGGTGAGGTGGCGGTGGCCGGAGAGGTTGGTCGGTGCGGGGCCAGAGGGGAAATGCTCTTTTACAATTGAGTGGGGCTAAGTGGAGGTGGTGCTTTGGTGGTTCTGTGGGCGCAAGCAATTGGATTCTTATCGGTTGAAACGGCGGATTGCCTTTGGGCCTCACCGGGACCAAGGGTGGACAGTGACGGAGCTGGAGGAGACGAGATGTCGATTGCTTGCTCGGGGAGGGAGTGAGGAGTGTTGCGAGGGCGCCTGCGAAAGGAATTGAAGTTTTATGGTCGAAAGAGGTGAAGGGAGCTGGCGGGGGCGAGCGGCATTGATAGGACTCGACGGAAGAGGGTGAGGGAGCTGCTTCCTGAGGTGAGGCGGCCATGCTTGGTTGGTGTGCGCTCCCGGCAGGGGTTGGCGGGGAGGTATGGTGCGGGGAGTGGTTGAGGACGTGCAGCCGGTCGGAGGGAGGTGCCGCGTGAGAGGGGCCGCTGTCGAGAGTCGTGGCGGGGCGACAACATAGGGGAAAGAAAAGCGGGGAGTTGCCAGGCGCCAGGGCAAGAGAGATGCGGGAGGCCAAAATAAGGAGGGGATTAGGGGAGGGGGATTAGCACAAATTTCAAAGGGAAATCAAGGAGGTTTTGGAGTGGATTAGGAGGGCAAACAAGGATCCAAAAAGATTCAAAATCCTGTTATGAATGAAATAATGATCCGTTATATAATAACTTTGGCAAATGACATGAATGAGATACGCAGTTATCGGATTCTGAAAATCCTTGATGAGACTCCTGAAGGAACCCAAAACTCGATCCCTGAAGGACTTGGTATTTTAATAAGAAAGTGAATTGCAACATGTATACATATGTATACAAAACTCATAACTGATAAACTCTTACTTAAAGAAAGAGTATCTCCTAGAAGAGAGAGCATTTCCCTGAAGTGAAAAGACCAATTGATCAAAAATACACCAACGACTATGCGATCTCTAGAAGTAGATACGGACCCATCCAAGACCTGAGGAAATGAAATGAGGAAGCTAAGAATCAGAAGTTCGCCACATAAGCACATATAAAGTGCATTTACTATGAGAAGCTGATGAAGTGGCAATGTCCTCTATTACCACGAAGGTCTCACATGTTTGTGGTAATGGCAAATTTATTAATTCCCTAAGTGCCAAAATTAAGACTGGTTACATTGACTCTGTGGTAGTATGACCGTGCTATGGGTTCCATAGAACAGACGTTTGGTCATATGGTACTACTCAGAGATGGTTGCTAAATGTTAAGGAACCTGAAAGGCTTCAATAAGTCACATCCTGAAGAAATGTGGTATTGTAATTAATTAACCCCCATATCCTGATTAGGATAAATATACTAGCCTTGTATCCATTTGTTAAAATGTTTTAAAAGGCAGTGGAACAATAAGGGTTCACCGGAAGTGGTCTTCAGGGGGAGCATATGCTAAACTTTATAGTTATGCATGAGATTTAGAAAATCTTGACTTTAGTCAAACCCAGAAGGTATTGACTTGATGATCACAACCTTGAATGTTTTACCACCTATCGATATAAGTCTAATCGATGGACATAATAAAGGTCTTAAAGATCATAACATATCCTGAAAATAGTTTATAAATCCTAAAGATAAATATTGCAAATCCTGAAGATAAGCATTGTACTCTTTTCCCTTAATAAGTTTTTCCCATTGGGTTTTCTTGCTTGAAGGGTTTTTAATGAGGCAACAACTGCAATACAATTTTAACGTGTGCTATGTACTCTTTTCTCCATTCCTTTTTTCCCACTGGGTTTTTGGAAGGAGTTTTTAATGAGGCATATGCATATCGTGGTATAAAGCCTCACCAGAACGTGCTTGGCTTAAGTGAATGATTAGCTACATCCAGAAGTTATGTAGCACATATACCGATGATGACCCCTACCATTATCTATGAAGATAATACAATTCATGACGCAAACGGGCTGTGATAAAAGTATAAACAGAAGCATATTACTCTTAAATTCTTTTATCCTCACGGGCTTCAGAAAAGCAAAGAGGAAAGACACTAAAGCTAAGTCTTGTGATGATCTAGTAGATATGTTCACAAAATCTCTCTCAGTCTCTATTCTCCAGAAGCGCATACGAGGCATAGGGATAAGGCGACTTAGAGAGTTACAAGGTTTAGGGGGAGTGAATCACTAAACCATAGCCCTTATTTAAGACTAGAAGTCTTATCTGATTCTGAAGATCTAATGTTGTACTCTTTTTCCTTTGTGAGTTTTCCTGAAGTTATCTCACGTAAAGTTTTTTTAATGAGGTAACAAATGCGTCACAAGGAACGGATGCAATGTACTCTTTTCTCCATCCCTTTTTTCCCACTAGGTTTTTGGGAGGAGTTTTTAACGAGCCATGTGCATGCCATGGTATTCTCCCAAGGGGGAGTGTTAAGAAACTATAGGGTTTCAATGATGGGCAAATACCTAAACTACCCCTACTCTATTCTTCTATATATATGGAGGCTTTGTGCCATGTAATGTAGTGGACATCAAGATAAATAAAGACTACAATTATGCTCTCTATTCCTTGGTATTCTTGTGTATGCTATTGGATTGTTCAATGATGATTGCATTGTTTATTACGTTACCGTCCATCGATCGACATTGTTCTTCAACAGTTTAGACGGTTGTGGTTTTATCTATGAAAAGATCTGATGGTTCATATTTGGACGGTGATGTGGCTAAATGGCGGAGGTTGCATTAGTAGTCAGTTATAGATGTAAGGAGGATTAGTCAAAATCATACAAATCATCCTTTTTTGCGAGGAAAAGATAGCTTTATAAATCACTCAAGAAAGAAATTACAATCATGAGCAACAAGATGCTCAACACAAGAAGGACACTCGTCCCGCCAAACCGCACATTGGTTTGTACGTTTTTCTATCTGTGCGAGCTCATGAGCAACACAATTTAACTCTCTTTTCGTTTGCCGGATCACAAACGCCGGTAATTATTTAGCTAACTCTAAAACTTCTGAAATGAGGTCTTGACCATTGCAAAGTAACCTAAGATAGCAAATGTGCCACAAAAGCACAATCTATTTCCGGAATAGCTGGCTTTTGAATCCATTCCATTACTAACTGAATCCCTTCTTTTCAAGCCAAAGCTTCTGCTTCCTCTGCATCAGTAATATTCTTTAGCACTCTCAAAAGACATTAGCAAGACACTCCCTTTGTCATCACAGATGGCAATCCCTGCTCCAGCTTCACCCGACAGTAGAGAAAAAGCGCCATCAACATTGATCTTCACCCAACTAGACTTAGGTGGTCGCCAAACATTAAACCCTGGTAAATTGTTAGATACCCCAAGGCGACATTGGATAGTGCCTAAAGCTTTCTTTCCTTTTCGATCAGCTGTGTCAACACCTTCCCGGATTTGGAATAACAAATCCCAATACTCCTTCAGGAAATGAATAGAAGATGTGACTGGAATGACCTTCCCCACATGGACTATCTCATTGCGCACATACTAGGACCTCCACAAACACAGAACCCACCTATTCCTCTCCTCAATCTGTAACAAACTGAGTAAGATAAAAAACCAGTCCAGCCCCGAATTAGATAGGAGAGTCTCATTTGGGAATGGCCAACCTGACCTCCTCAAGGAATGACGAAGAGCTATAGCATAAGTGCATTGAACCACAGCATGATGCCCAGTCTCCTCAGCCATACCACAAATTGTGCAGATTTTATTCATCTCAAGCGAGAGCCGCCATTTGTTCAAGTTCATTGTCAAACCATTCTTTGCAAGATGCCAAGCAAAGATTTTGACATTCTGTGGAAATGACATCTTCCAAAAATATTTCTAGACCTGTCGCAACCTCTCATTGTTTGAACTTGTTCCCAAACCACCATCAGCAGCATCTCGAAGATCCATAGCAAGCTTGTAAGCACTATGAATAGAGAAAAAACCTAATTTTTCATAATGCCAAGCCATCACGTCCTCCATCTGCTATGCTAAGAGATTGAGATTGATCTTTATGATTTGTTCCACGTCAAGGGCATGAAAATTTTGCGCTAACACATCCTCTTTCCAGCACCGCCGATCATGGTGTAATAGTTCAGAAATCCACTTCAAGCGGTTTGGACGATGCTTCCCAATGACTTTCAAGCTGAAAGGCTAAGAAATCCACGAACTCCACTAAAATTTCACCTTAGATCCACACTCGATGCACCAAAGTGGGAGATGTTGTAATATTTGCGGTACAAGCATATATATAAATATAATTATCCACACACAAGAATGATATCAATTCAAATATAAATGACATAGTATGTATGAAACCATATGAATTGAACATATCATTCATAGCATAAACAATATTCAATAAAGAAGGCATTAAACTTCTAATCATGAACATGTATATCAATGTAAAAGACATGTATCAATTAAGACTAGCAACAAGCTCAAGTTTTAATTGATAATTTGTGCTCTCAGATTGTAGGGTTACACAAGATTAATCTTGGCCGTCCCGCTACTTATGAATCATATACTCTTCATAGATTGATTATGCCAAATAAAATTCAGTCTTTGAGCTCTACACTTAAATTCTGCAGCCTCCTATTGTTCGAATATATATATGTCTAACAGCAATAGACAATTTCGTCAACAGCATAACAGTCCAAAGAATTAAAGTTACCAAAGCACATGAATCTAGTTGCCAACGGCACAGTAGATTAATTTGGAATGTAACAATTTAGTATGATCTAAAGACTGCATGATCTGAAAACTATGAACATATATATATATATATATATATATATATATATATATATATATATATATATATATATATATATATATATATATATATATGATCAACAACAACTTGCTAAGTTCAAGTTAATAGCAATGACAGAATTTACACAAAATAGAGCTCAAAGGCTAAATGAACCAATCTCAGCATATGATTATTTATAGAGCAACATTAAGCCCACTGTTCATTGCAATTTCTCAGATATATCTCAAACTGTAAATTGCAAGAGTTGAACCGAAAACTCACAAACAGGTGATATTCAAATCACTGTAAGATCACGTGGCTAGGCGTCTTTGAACAACACTGTCCCAGAAAACCTATTGCCCTCACACCACCGTGAGAGAGAGCAGTAGGCACGGAGATACAAAGCCACACCTTTGCCGTCCACGATCCAGCAAAGTCGAGGTACAGGGAGTACGCCGCACAAGCGCAGGGAGGAGCCGGCCAAGCACCTCACCGCGAGCACCAGGGAACCGAAGTTGGCATCGGCGAGTTGAGCAAACACACCAAAGCCACACACAACAGAGGCAATCTCAGAACTCAAAGCTAGAAGAGAAGATGGCTTACTCCTTTTCGGGTGTTTTCCAAAAGAGCAGAAATCCACTACTTATAAGCAAGAGGAGGAGAGGGGAACGCCCTCTGCGTAGGCGCTCCAACGGCCAGGACCGAGTCCCACGGTCCGACGCCGCTCCTCCCTCCCCGTCAAGCTCGCTCAAGCCAGCCCCGTGCACCGAGGAAACCGGATCGGGGGAGACCAAGCCGCACAGGGAGACTGGGCCGCACGGGCGAGCGGGAGAATCGGCCCGCCGTGTGGGGCCCGCTGCGAGACGCGCCGGCACTGGGCGATGCGCCGCTGCCGCCCCTGTCAGCCTCTTCGCATGCGCCGCCACTCTCTCCTGACCCTCCTGTGAGCTCGGGTGAGAAAAATGAGGAGCAGTAGAGTTCCTCCCTCCTTAAGCGGGGGAAAGAGAAGGCAACGGATGGATGCATGACAAGTGGCACTCAGGGTGAATTGGGATCATTAATTTTTAATTGAACTGGTAGGTGAAATAGAAAGGCCGAGATTCGATCGGCAGGGGCGGAATTGAACCTACGCGCGACAAGTGTCGGCCCGAGGGGAAATGGGGCAGCGAAGGGTAAGTGAGGATGGGCAGCAGGGATTAGATCGGACGGGGGTGGATTGGATCTGGACGTGACACGTGTTGGCCTGACGGAGTTTTAGGTTTAATTTTCCTTTTAGGTTTTTTAGAAATGCTAGGAGGCTCTAAAATGCTTAGAAAAATATCAAATAATTTCCAAAAATTCCAGAAAAATTCATAAAAATCTCTGGAACTAATCTAGACTTAATGAAATATTTTCAACCTATAATGACATTTAGTTTTTTGTAAAAACACAAATTAACTTTAACAGAGAGTTTTTAATTTCTAGAAGTTTTTAAAAAAATTGCTAAAATTATGGAAAGGCTTAGGAAAATAATAAACTTATTTTGACTTTAATGAGATGGAGAATTTAAATTTTCTTACTCAAGGTTTGAAATAAAATCCAGAAAAATCCAAATAAAAGAACACAAAATTTTGAGATGTTACAAACCTGCCCCTCTGAAAAGAAATCTCGCCCTCGAGATTTGAACTGGTTAGCAAAAGAGATGTGGATGGTTGGCCTTCAGATCTTCTTCTCGCTCCCAAGTGGCTTCGTCTTCCGTGTGGTTGCTTCATTGGACTTTACAGAATCTGATGGTCCTCCTCTTGGTTTGACGCTCTATTGTCTCGAGGATCTTGATTGGTTGCTCTTAGTAGGTGATATCTTCCTGCATATCCAAGGTTTCTAGTGTGGCTTGCTCTGTGGGTACTCGAAGACATTTCTTTAGCTGAGAAATGTGGAATACATTGTGCACTCCTGACATGCTCGGTGGCAGCTCTAACTGATTTGCAACTTCTCCTCTTCGATTCAGGATTTTGAAAGGCCCCACAAATCTTGGTACAAGCTTTCCTCTGACTTCGAACCTCTTGACTCCTCTGAGTAGAGACACTCTGAGATAGACGTAATCCCCAACCTCGAAGGTCAAGTCTCGTCGACGGTTGTCTGCATAACTCTTCTGTCGAGATTGGGCTATCTTTAATCTGTCCTTGATCTTTCTTACTTTTTCTTTAGCATCTTGAAGTAGGTTTGGTCCAGCATCCTGAGGTTCTTCTAGTTGCTCCCAAAGCAAGGGTGTTTTGCACTTTCTCCCTTACAAGGCTTCAAAAGGAGCCATTTGTAGACTAGCTTGGTACCTATTATTATACGAGAACTCAGCATAGGGCAAAGAATGATCCCAGCTATTTCCAAAATCCAGAGTACAAGCTCTTAACATATCCTCTCGCACTTGGGTTGATTTGCTCTGTCTGGCCATCTGTCTGAGGGTGGTAAGCTGTACTGAAACTAAGCTTACTTCCTAACTCTTCATGTAGCTTCTGCCAAAATTGGGAAGTGAATTGACTGCCTCGGTTTGACACTATCTTCTTGGGAACACCATGCAGGCACACAATTCGAGATATGTACAACTCAGCTAACTTACTTCCAGAGTACTGGTTTTAACAGGTATAAAATGAGCCACTTTAGTCAATTAGTCAATTACCACCTAAATTGAATCATAACCTGATTGAGTTCTTGGAAGTCCATTCTGATCTCTTCCCACTTCCAATTAGGTACTGGCAATGGTTGTAAAAGTCCAGCAGGTCTCTAATGCTCTGCTTTAACTCTTTGACAGGTGTCACAAGCCTCGACAAACTTTGCTATTTCCCTTTTCATACTGACCCACCAGTATCTTTCCCTCAAGTCTTGGTACATCATGGTACGACCTGGGTGAATTAAGTATGGAGTCTCATGGGCTTCCTTAAGGATCATGGTTTTGATTTCCTGATTATTTGGTATACAGATGCGGTTCTCAAACCAGACGGTTCCATGCTCATCTTCACTGAATCCTGAGGCCTTACCTCTTCTCATGTTCTTTCTTATTTCCTGAATATCTTCGTGAACCTTCTGAGCTTCCTTTATTTGATTAAGTAAGGCAGGTTGAATTTCCAATGCTGTGAGGACACTCTGATTCATTGGGTTTAGACTTAGACGGGTAACTCCCTCCTGAAATCGGGTCTGGTCTTCCTCCGATAAAACAACATTTGCATAAAACTTCCTACTCAAGGCATCGGCCACAATATTTGCTTTTCTAGGATAGTAATGAATCCCTATATCATAATCCTTGATTAACTCTAACCACCTGCACTGCTTCAGATTGAGCTTTGCTTGAGTGAAGATGTACTTTACGCTCTTGTGGTCCGTGTATACTTCACAACGGTTATCGATAAGATAGTGGCACTAGATTTTTAAAGCATGCACTATGATTGCTAATTCTAAGTCATGAGTAGGATAATTACACTCATGAGGTCTTTTCTTGAGGATTTGGAAACTCTGCTCGCAGGCTTTTGTCCATTCAAACTTCTTTTCTTTCTTCAACAACTGAGTCATTAGTTTGGCTAACTCTGAGAATCCTGCTATGAATCGGCGGTAGTACTCTGCAAGTCCAAGAAAACTTTTGACTTCGGTTACCAACTTGGGTTCCTTCCATTCCATCACTGCTTCGATTTTGAAAGGATCCACAACGATTCCTTCCGCTGTCACTATATGCCCTAGAAAAGCAACTTCCTTTAGCCAAAATTCACACTTACTGAATTTGGCATGAAGCTGATGCTCCCGAAGCTTCTCTAGGGTTATCCTGAGATGTCTTTCATGCTCTTCTTCATTTTTGGAGTATATGAGAATGTCATGAATAAAAATCACCACAAATTTATCCAAGTATTCCATAAATATGCTGTTCATCATACTCATGAAATAAGCAAGTGCATTGGTCTGTCCAAAAGGCATGACAGTAAACTCGTAATGTCCATAACGGGTAGAGAATGCAGTCTTGGGGATGTCTTCGGCACGGATCTTCAACTGGTGATATCCTGATCGTAGATCTATCTTGGAGAAAACACCAGCTCCCTTCAACTGGTCAAACAGATCGTCGATCTGGGGAAAGGGGTACTTGTTTTTGATGGTAACATCATTGAGTGCCCTGTAATCCACACATAGCCTCATACTGCCATCCTTCTTCTTGATGAACAGGATAGGTGCTCCCCAAGGCGACAAACTTGGGCGGACATAACCCTTATCCTCTAGTTCCTGAAGCTGCTTTTTCAACTCAGTTAACTCATTAACTGGATCTGATATGGTCTCTTAGAGATTGGGGCGGTGCCTGGGATTCCAGGTAACTCCTCGAGAAATACTTCTGGGTATTCCCGCACAACAGGTACCTCTTCGAGTACTTGAAGATGATTAAGGGCAATCCTCCTCCTTTGGGAATTTCAGGAGAAAAGATCACTTCTATGCCTTGGTCATTGGTAAGGGTGATAGATCGGGTGGCACAATTTATTTGACCCTTATTCTTGGCTAACCAATTCATAGCAAGGATTGTTAGTGATATGCCCTAGAGGCAACATGGAGATGTTGTATATATCACATACTATGTTTATGATACATTACTTTGTTCCTTGGAATAGACATCATCATTATTGATCAATGAGTATGTGACTTATTCATGAGACTCTTAAATACTAAGATGTTGCTATTTCTAAATGATCCCTGATCGTATATCATATGAGGAACAAATATGATTCAAAGACAAAGATCAGCATATGTATTGATTGATGATCATGTCTCATGGATCATGGTATGGTGATACCAAATCAATAATATGGACATGTGTTAGTGAACATATGTTGGATAGACCTGCCATGAGACACTGCAGAGATTCCATGTGTCATCAGTTGGTCTCGAGTAGTGTTTATGTAGAATCCTTAGACTTGAGATCATCATGGTTCCCAACATGAGTAGTAGCTTATTTTGGGACTACTAAACACTACTCCGTAACTAGGTAGTCATAAAAGTAGTCTTCGGATTTGCCATGAAACATGTAGTGGGATGTGAATGATCAAGATAGAATTTGCTCCTCCTTATGGGAGAGATATCTCTGGGCCCCTCGATGTAATGGATTATGAAAGTGCATGGCCATGCCAAGGTGATTGAGGAGTCAATCATAAGTTTATAATCCATCACGGAATCGACAGAGTGATTGAGCTATTAAGAGGATGACACAAGTCTCGCCTTGAGCTCAATCTATATCGTGAGGCAAAGGGATTCGTACATGAGAGAACATTACGAGTTGGTGATATGATCTTTACATATACTTTGGGGTTAATATGTCTTACTAGAGACCGCTATTAACATGGTAACCGGAAAGGCGTTTCCGGGTCACGACCAAATATACGTGAACCTACAGGGTCGCACGCTTAACGGGTTGGAACACTAATTCGAATATGATTCGGATATGGGCTCAATTCGGATAGAGATCCGAATAGACTCCTATTGGGCCTCGGTCCACGAGGCCCACGTGAGGAGGTCTATATATATGGAGGCGGGCGGAGGGTGGTGTGCTGTTAACATCTAGCAAAACCCTAGCCGCCACCTCCCGAGCCAAACCCTAGCCGCTCACGAGTGCTAGTACACTCGCGATCGGCGCCCGCCCGGACGTGTGGATACGGTGGAGGCGCGCTCGTTGCGATCTTGATCGGCGTGCGTGGAGGAGACGATCCGTTCGGGACGATCGGCTACTTCCACTACTACCTCGACGCGCGTGATTGGATCGGTTTCAATTCTTCTTTCCGCATGCTGCTGGCGTCTAAGTGGTAACGATCCATGATCCTTCCTTAGCATGATGTTCTTGGGTGCGCGGTAGAAAAATTTTGTTTTCTGCTTCCGTAGCCTACGTGTATTCCTTTAAGGATTACATCCAACCCTTGTGATTCCAAAACTAAAAGGTCTGCTAGGAACAGAGTCCTATCTATAAGCAACTCTACTCTTGGACACAAAGTCCCAGCTTTCATTTTTGCTCCAAGGGAGTGAAGTATCATGGGGTTGTTAAGGGAAACCATACCCGACCCGTTCTTATCCACAAAAGTTTTGGAAACAAACGAATGGGAAGCTCTAGAATAAAAAAGAACTGAGCCTGGTACTGAGTTTACAAGAAACATACCCAGTACAACATCCGGTGCGTCCTGAGCTTCCTCGGCAGTGACATGGTTCACACGTCCTTTGATGAAGTTCTAAGGTTTCTGAAGCGGTTGCCCTTGGTTCTGACTCCCGGATGCACCTGAATTGGCTATGACTTGGTTCTTCTCGGGGCCAGACTTAGCAAAATACCCTGTTTCTTTGCAATAGAAACAGGTCACTTCATCCGATGCAGAGGTACTCTTCTTGACTTGCCCACTAACTGTAGGAACATGGTTCGCCTGAAGATGTGGGCGACTAGCCTCAAAGGGTGGACGGCTAGCTGTTGGCTTGAAGTTGCCTGACTGTGGCTTGAAGTTACTGGACTGTGACCTGAACTTGCTTACTTGCAGTGGGGTGCTACAAGGCTTAGGAAAACCTCCAAGGTTAACCTTTTGATCGGCCATTCTCCTCTTTCTGTTCTCCATTTCAACAAACTTGCCTTCTTGACGAATGGCCTTACTCACTAACTGATGGAAATCAGCATAATCACTTGATATTAGCTGAACTGAGATGTTGTCATTTAAGCCTTCCAGGAATCTCTCTTGCTTTGCTTCGTCGTTAGCCACATCTTCCGGTGCAAAGCATGCCAGCTGGTTGAACCTTTGTAAATACTCATTCACAGTGCGGCTTCCTTGCCAAAGGGCTCGAAACTCCTTCTTCAGAGTAATGGCACCTGAAGGAACGTGAGCCTTGCAAAAACTTTGCACAAACTCATTCCATGACACAACCTAGGGGTTAGCATGTGATGTGCATCATATTGCTATTATTATTTTTATCATTACCCTGCTGCGAGTAGTATAAATCGGGCACAAAATAATCGATTATATATTTATTTGCCTCTTCTTGGGACAATTTACAAGCTTTGTGACTTTATTGCAGGCCGGCGCGGAGAGGCGCAAAATACACAAAAGATCAGTTTATGCCAAGGATCTAGGGTTGTAATATCGAAAGAAGACGATGGCTAAAATGCAAAAGTTACACTAGGGTTTCACTTGAGATATCATATAAAAAGCAAGGGAGAGTACTTTGCAAGGTTGAGCCGCAATACCCATGGGATCCACCCAGCCGCCTCTCTTCTTCCTTCTCCCTCTCCTTCTCCTACCAGTACCACCTGATCTTCCTCATGTAGCCGCAGCCACTACCTCATTCCTCCCCTCCCCTCTTCTTCCCAAACCAGCCCCATTCTTTTCCCTACCTCCATCTCTTCTCCTCCCTCTGCCGAATCCCCCAATCCCTCTCAGTCCTGCGCAATCTCACCTTCTTCCCTTCCTCACTTCACCTATTCTCCTTCCCTACTACCAGCCGAAAATCCTTCTGCCCCCCTTCCTGCGCCTACACCTCTCCTCCCTAGCCCCTTCTTCCCATCTGACCGAAAGCCCCCACTGCTGCTTCCTCCCCTGCTGCTCTACCCCCCTTTCGCCACCACCACTTCATCAACAGCACCACCTCCCCTCACTGCTTCCAGACCGCAACCAAAGACCCCCCCCCCCCCCCCCTTCTTTTCGTCTTATGCCCCTGCGGGAACCGCTTGCTCCACCAGTGCTGCTCTCCTCCATTTGCTGACCGGAATCCCCCTCAGAACCGATCTGCATTGCCTGCCTTTGCTGATTTCCTGTGCTGGCGTGATGAGCACACCGAGAGGATCTGCTGTAGTGCTGCTTTCCGATTGCTGTTTTGGCTGCTGCGTGTGCTAATTGCTGCATATTTTTGCTACCGAGTGCTGAGATCTGCTGCTTCTGCCGAAATACCTCCCTGCTGATTGCTGCTGTGGTTGTGCTACTCTTTGCTGCTTCGGTTTATTGTGCTGCCCTGCCGATCTGCTACAGTGTGCTGGTTTGCTGCCGACAGAAGTGCTGTGCCGTGGCTGCTATTTTGGGTTATCTGCATGTGCTGCTTGCTGTTGCTTTTGCCGAATGGATGTGCTACACTGCTGCTTCTTCCTCTGATCATTCCCTACTGCCGAGAGCTCCTGCTGTGTGCTGTGGACTGCAGTGCTGCCGTGACCTGTAGATGTTGCTGTCGGTCTGCTGTTTTTGCTGCAGTGTTGCTGATTTCTACTTGCTGTTCGGCTGCTGCTCAACCTCTTCTACCACTACATGCTGCTGCTCTGCTATTTAATCTTGTGGTTTAATTTTCCTTCACTCTGTCTAATTCCTGTTACTAGTTCATGTTCTAAGTGATGTGAAACAACTACTTGGTTGTATGGATCTTGTGATTGCTTACGGATGATTGCATGGTTCTAGTAGTAGCAACTTCTATGATCTGAAATGTTTGTCAAGATCCTGCCTTTTGGTTATATTGCATGAGTTTGCTTGATGGGTTGTAGTGATATGATATCTGATCTGTTATGTGCATGTAGTACTTTAGTGGATTTTTCTTTATGGAGCAATACTTTGCAAGTTATATAGTCTTAAGATTATTATGTGGATCTTGCTGTCAAATTGACAATTTGCTTGCTTGTTTAGATTAGATTTTCAGTTAGATTTAACTTGTTAGTATGCAGTCCTGTTTTAGCTCTTTTATTAAAACAAAAATGCCAAAAATATTAGATTAGCTTTACTGCTTACGTCTTCGCTTTTATTAGATTTATTTTCCGCAATTACTTAGTTATGTTTCTTGTCGTTAAGGGTAGGGTTAGTGGTAGTTAGTCGTAGATTTAGTGTTAGTCCGTCTCGCTCCTTCCTCTCCTTCCTTGTCTCATCTTCTCCCTTCCGATTCCTCGTCCTCCCTTCTACCTCAGTTCTCTCTCGACATCTTCTCTCTTCTCTCTCTAGTCTTCTGCTCATCCCTCTCATCTAGCTTGCTGTCTTCCTTAGCCCCCCTTTTGCTTCTTTCTAACCTCGCCTCCTCTCTTCTCTCTTACCCCTGTCCAGTTCCTCGTCTTCTCCTTTCCTTCAGTCCTTTCTTGCTGCTTCTCTCCCTCCTGCATTTTCAGTTGTTCTTACCTTCAGTCGTCCTTCTCTCCTTTGTTTCTTTAGCCCGTAGTTTAGCTAGGATTTTCGTTTTCCTTCTCATTTCACCCGTTCGTGCGACTTAGCTTTGGTTTGGTGTCATGTCGTCAGTAGTCTAGTCCCTGTGGAGAACACGATATCTCGCCGCTATCTTTGTGGCAACCCGTTCACTTGCGGGTGTGCACTTTTGTACGATCAGCATGGGAGGCGGTGAAAGTATCCCACCACTCGGATGCGAGTCCGTTCAGCTGGTGAGAAGCAAATAAGACCCTTTCTCGGTCTATGCACGGTAGAATGTCCAACTTCTTTCCAATTACACTGCTTGAGAAAGTTGGGGGCTTGATCCTCAGAAATTCGGACAACCTATTGGGAGAAGCTTGAGCTGGTGGTGGAGGAGCATGATGAGTTGGATTGTTGATAGTTTACGCTAGCAGTTGAATCAGCTGGTTCTGGTTCACCATCAGTTGTGCCCAATCTGGTCCAACGGCTGGCGGAGGTGGAGGAATGGGTGTAGAATGGCTTCCCTGAGCTCCGGTGTTGGCATCTTTGTTGATGTTAATCTTTGTGTTCACTATCTGTTGAAATATTCCAGATTTAGAGGAAAGAGAGAGAACTAGAAGAAGGCTTTGTAACATTCCCATCACCAAGCACACAAAAGCAATGAAAACTCGAATAAGAGCCAATAAAACTTCTTTATTGAAATACGATAATCTTGAGGCTGTTAACAAAGGAATAACAGCTCAAAAGTAATGTTTCACATCTTAAACTTATGGCTCCTATATGCTAGTGATACACTTAAGCTTCTTTAGGGGTGGTCCTGAAGAAGTGGAACCTTCATTCGCTACACAATAGTTGGCTAACTCTTCCTCTGCTGCACGGAGCTTCTGTGCCATAGAGTTCAACTCATCTAAGGTGGCTTGATACACATAGTCCATAGACTTAGAGAACTTCACCTGCTGAATGAGTCAAGGATTACTCTCAAACTCCGTGGACGAGAAGTTACTAACGGGACTGATAGGAAGCTTCATGGGGTAGTAGCGAAATGTGGTGCGTTGAAGTTCTAGTGCGTAGATGTCCCTCATTTGTCGAATTGCCTCACGAGTTGCATCTTGGACACCGGCGAGGAAGGTCTCTCGTGGTATGGGGGCGTCAAATGTGTGGAACACTGCTTCATCTCCAAAGGTAGAGAATATCATCACCTTGACCCTCCAACGCTCTTGACCTCCATACTGGCCCAAATATCCTCGATAAATGGGGCGTGGTTGGAAGTTCAACTCTTGCATAAGACTCCACAGATAGTCAGCTAAGTGTCCAGCCAGGATTCCATGGGAGATTCGGGTAGGACGCTCGGCCATCTAAAATTCTGAAAAAGGGAGGAGAGTTAGTAAACAATTTTTTTGACAAAAGAACTGAGTTAAGTGAGAGATGAATAACTTTAAAAGATGCTCTTTATTAAAATATGTCCTTCAAGTTGGTTCCTTCTAGTCTATCTACGGTCGCATCTTAGGGTCATTATAGCTATGATACCATATCTGTTGGGACTCGGAATAACAACTCCAGGACCCTCTGTGTCAATCGTACTATCCTAGGAAAAGCTAGTGCACACAGGGTTAACATGGATACATATCAAGCTTAACAACCACTTTCTAATACAAAATAAAAGTATGGGCCTTACGGCCAAGTCTTACAATAAAGGGCTCATGGCCAACAAAATAAAGACAGCGGAAAATAAAGCGTAGAAGAACAGCCCATCCTGCCTACCACAGGCGAATGACTGTAAGACGCAGCCTACTCGTCAAAATCCTCATTGAAGTCGTTGACGTCCTCCTCTGGCAACAGAATTAAGCAAGGTGAGCACATAAAGTACTCCACAATTTACACCAGAGAATTTAACAGAATAGATGCATGCATAATGAATGTCAAAGGAAGACGTAATAGGGTTATTTGTGCGTAAAGAAAAACTGAAGTGAACACCATAACATAAGTAACAAAGATGAATTTAATACAATAAGTAAAATAACATTTTAATGAAATATTATCATTAGTGCAGACTCCGACCCACACTAACCTAACCACGGGTATCCAACCCGGACCATCATCCAAAGAGTTCTTGTTTAACCATAGATCAAGTTTTATGAAATCAAAATCTAATTTGTGAAAACCATACATAGTATGTCCATGACCGCGGACACGACTATCCATGATAGTTTATTACTCTACAGAGGTGTACAACTTTACCCACAAGACATGTTCTCTCACTTGAGCCACACGATTAACACACTGCCTTAGGTGTGCGGTGGAGAGTTCATGACAAGGCTGTTACAATGTTCCGCAACCAAAGTAGTTACACTGCCACTAAGGTTTCACCACAATTTGAATCCACAAATTGGAGCCCCTCTTGTGCCATGTGAGACTTCTCGCGGCCTACACTACGCTCACATTCAACATATAGCGGAACTATGTTTGGAACGTCACAAATTATTTAGTCAGGTCTGTCCCATACCGGACTTGTGGTAGTATGGTGTGACTTCATAAAAGTAATTAATAGAAACGGTCCTTAAGTCGACTTAGGCTCAACCACAATTCCTCGGGCTCGACAATCAACAACGTTTACCGAACACGATACATGCCAGCACCCCACCATCCAACCAGTGGCCTAAATCCAAACCAACTTTTATATTTTTTATTTTAAATCATTTCATATATCGTTCTTGACTCACCGAAGTCAAGAATGAAACATATTATCCCACATCAATTCCTCTAAGTATGACTAAGCAATTCACTAAAAATATTTCTAGATATTACTGCTATACCAACTAGTTTTCATCTAGGTGACAAGGCATGTGATGATGGAATCAAAATTGGCCATAAACAATGGAACGTGGGTGTAACTAAAGTTTAAATCATCTTTAGACTACATTTGAATAAAAGTACGCATGCATATACATTTAAAAATAACAAAAATAATTTAAAATATTAGGAACAATATGGTCAAAGGTGTAACTTGCCTTGCTCGAAGTCCTACTGCTGAAAGTCGTTGAATTCATACTTTCCCGAATCGACTCCAGTCTTCGATCTTCGACCTCGAAGACTTCGACTTCGGCCTTCGATTTCGGAGCCTTCGACTTCGACCTTCGTCTTCGAACCGACCATGGCTGTTGGACCGTTTTAACCTCTACACCCTCCGACCTCTCTAAACCCTCCAATCTCTCCGATCACTCGAAGCCGTCCGACCTCTCCAAGCTGTCTGATTCTTTCGACCACTCTGCATAAATCCAATTCTTCCGACCACTGTACAATTCCGACTCGGTCTTCGACCGAATCTTCGACTTCGACTGCACCTGCACTTGGAGTCTCTATCTTTGACTTTGACCTCCGCAACTTCAATCGATGGCTTCGACCATGCTTTCGACGATGGCTTCGACTACACCTTCGATTATGGATTGTAGCTTCCAACCACTTTTCTTTCATAAAGAAAAGAATTCCAAGAATTCCTTTTATTCATTTCTTTGGAATTCAAACTACTAGAAGTCCTTCTTCTTCACTCTAACTCCGATTGGACCCATCCAAATTTCTAAATTTATATTCCATCTCCCAGCATATATTTACGATTTTTAGATTTTATTTGGATTTTATTTGAGTTTGGTTTGTTCTGGTTTTTCACGTGTAGACTACGACTATTTCGGAGAGTATAACTTCAACGAATCTCAGCAAACTTCGAAGCACGGTAAGTTACACCTTTGACCATCTTGAACCTAATATTTCAAATTTATTTATATTGTTTTACTGTATATGCATGCGTACTTCTATTCAAATTTAATTTAAATTCAGTTTAAATGTTAGATATACCCATAATCCTTTGACTATAGCCAATTTTGAATCTCGAATTCATATACCTTGTCACTCTAGCTGAAAACTAGTTAGTACCATAGTATTGACTAGAAAATTTTATAGAAATACTTAGCCTAGCTTAGTATAATTTTAGGTGGGATCAATCTTTCACATGAAATGACAGACTTTGAAAATTGATATCTTGATTTCGGTGAGTCAAGGATGGTTTATGAAAATTATTTAAAAATGAAAATAGAAACTTATGATTTGAACTTAGGCTAATGGTTAGGTGGTGTGTGCCGGCATGCCTCGTGTTTGATGACACCTGGTTGATTGTCGTGCATGTGGGTATGTGGTTGAGCCTAAGTCGAATTAAGGACGTTTCTGTGATTCATTTTACGAAGTCACTTCGTACTACCACAAGTCCGGTATGGGACGGACCTGGCTAAGTAATTTGTGAAGTTCCAAATACGATTTCGCTATAAGCTGAATGTGAGCGTGGCGTAGGTCGCGAGAAGTCTCACATGGTACAAGAGGGGGCTCCAACTCGTGGATTCGAGTTGTGGTGAAACCTTAGTGGTGGCGTGACTATTTTGGCTATGGATCATTGTAACAGCCTTGTCTTGATCTCCTCGCCGCACACCAAAGGAAGTGTGTTAATCTAGTGGCAATATGGGATGATCGTGTCTTGTTGGTAAAGCTATACACCTCTGTAGAGTTTTAATCTATCCTGGATAACCGTATCCACGGTCATGGACATGCTGAGTAAAGTTTTCACAGATTAGACTTGGTTTTTATAAAACTTAGTTTTGACAAAACAACAGTGATTTTGACAATGGTTCGGGTGGGATGCCCGTGGTTAGGTTAGTGTAGGTCGGAGCCTACACCAACGATAATACTTTGGTTAAAATATTGTTTCATATGATGTATTAAAAACTCAACTTTTGCACTTATGTTACTATATTTAAATTCAGTTCTGCTTTTCACACAAATAAACTTAATAAGCCTTCCTTTGTTATCCCTATGCATGCATTCACTCTATTAAAATTCCTAGTGTAACTTGCGTAAGTACTTTATGTGCTTACCTTGGGAGTACTTTATGTGCTCACCTTGCTAAAATCTGTTGCCAGAGGATGACGTCAACAACTTCCGTGAGGATGGTGACGACTAGGCCGCTGCTTCATTGGTTTTTCTTCTGCTGTTTATATTTATTTTTGGTTTATGAACCATTGATGTAAAATTTGGCCATCTGGCCCATATTTAGTTAATGAAAAAATGTAATTGTACATGATATGAATCTTTGTTATCCACTGTGTGCACTAGCTTGATCCTAGACTAGTGCGATTTACACAGAGGATCTAGGAGTCGTTGCTCTGGGGTCCGACAGGTTGCTCCACTGAACTTTGCAAAAACGGATCACTTTATTTCAGGTGACTCGCTCTGACACTTTCAAAACTTTGATTGGGTGCTCCTTATACGACAGATCCTCCTGCATGTCAACGGCCTCAACTGGCACAACCTCCTCTGGCACACGCAAACACTTCTTCAGCTGGGACACATGAAAGACGTCATATACCCCACTGAAGGATGCAGGTAGCTCCAACTGATAAGCAACCTCTCCCATGCGTTTCAAAATCCTAAACGGACCAACATATCTCGGTGCAATCTTCCCTTTTAACTGAAAACTCTTCACAGCCTTGAATGGTGTGATCCTGATATACACGAAATCATCTGGTTCAAAACTCAGCTCTCGGCGCCCGTATCGCATAACTCTTACATGCGGCGCAGGCGATTTTCAACCTTTCCTGTATCAATCGGACCCTGTCCTCAGCTTCTTTTAAACAATCTAGACCAAACACCTGACATTCCTCTGTCTCTTTCCAATTGAGAGGGGTTCTGCATTTCCTGCCATACAATGCCTCAAACGGCGACATCTGCAAACTGGCGTGATAACTGTTGTTGTACGGAAACTCTGTAAAAGGCAAACAACTATCCCACTTGGACCCATGATCTAGCACACATGCTCTCAACATGTCCTTAAGAATATGATTTACTCACTCTATCTGACCATCTGTCTGAGGGTGATATGCTGTACTGAAGTTCAGATGAGTTCCCATAGTAAAGGATCGAAAATGGCAACAGAAGGGGGGTGAATGGTGCCTCTAAAATTTACCTCGAGTATCCACACGATTTTCCTCTCGGATAGCTAGAATAGCTATGAAGACAGAAGAGAGACCCAAGAAAGAAAACCACTAATCTGACCTCAAGATAATAGATGATTTAACCAAGACAGGAGAATAGAGAATTACTGAAATTAAACACACTCTAAAAAGAGGACTAAATGCAGAAAAACCAACTTCAATTTTGCTGTCCAAAACAACCAAAACTGAGCAAGATAAAGCACAAAGCTGATTACTATCTAGAGAGGAGAATAGGCTGAAAAGAACCTACAAAACTGCAGCACTTGTAGTCTGAAAACAGACTTTAAACACGGTTTCTTCTTGCTGCCTAAACCTGAAAACAAGCTGCCATAAAGAAGCTAAAAATAGGCTGAAACATCAAATAAACTTGCTGCCAAAACCAAAATTAAACAGCCACAAAACAGCACTAAAACAAACACAAACTGCAGTCAAGACAGAAAGACAAAAGCAGAAAACAGATTACTGATAAAGCTGTTGAAAGACTGGCTGAAAACTGCTCTTGCTGCCACAACTGAAACACTGCAGCCGAGACTTCTTTTGCTGCAACACAACAGCCGAAAATCACCAACAAAAAGAACTACTGCTGTTTATCTCAACCGAATGTAGCAGAAATTGCAGGCTAAAAAATAAGCATAAAATGCAAATCAAACAATAGCAATACAGCACACAGCCTGGCCGAAAATCAGAGAAAACTGCAGACTACCAACAGGGAATATTGCTTTTCAATTATGCAAAAGAAAACCAAACCAAACCTGCTGTGAAAACCTGAACCAACAGCAGAAAACCAGCAAAGACTAAACCAAGACAATGCTGGCCGAAACCTTGGGAGGAACTCCTGCAGAACCGACAGCAGCTGACCAACTCAAATGGTGCAGTGCTGGCCGAAAAGAACAAGAAGCAAGCATTGATCTTCAGACTAGAGGATCAAGAAAAGAGCTGGTCGAGAAGAACTTGAACTTTTTGCTCTTGGGAATAAAACGATCAACGGACCTTGAGATAAACTCCCTTCATTGAGCAACAACGAATGTAATCCTTTGCTTTCGGGATGTGCTAGCCAAAAGGCTTTGAGATGAATCCCCGTTCAAAGCAAAATAAATATAGCAGCAACTAGAACAAGAATTTTAAACCAAAAACAAAAATAATGGAGAGAAAATAAACAGCTAGCACAAATAATAAAACAGGAACTCCCATATTGAGACGAAGAGAGATGAATGATTATAACTGATGAATGTTTACATCAACTCTTCCATATCTCACTCAAGAACATAAAACACACACAAGGAGAGAACTAGAAAACCCTAACTCTTACACACCATTCTCTCCTAGAGCACAAGCATTAGGAAACCCTAACACTCATACCCATCTCACTCTCTCTTTTCTCAAATTGCACTTCTTCCACTAGAGAGCACCTCTATTTATAGCCTCCACTAATGGGTTTAAAAATCACTTTACCCATTAGGTCACAATAACTCCTAGCACTTTATCCATTAGCTCTCAACAACCCAAAACACTAATGGATTTACAAACCACTTTACTCATTAGTTCACAACCACTCATAACACTAATGGATTTTTCCTAACCAAGTCCACTTCCTTTTGTGCAGCCCTGCGTATTTACCAAAATGCCACTCCTGATGAGACAGGCGAGGGTCGTCCACCACGATCTGAAAGGGCTCCGGGTGGGTCTGTCCTGCTCTCGTGGTCGGGAAGAAACTGAAGGGTGACAGCCGTAGTATGTCTTTATGCTTCTTGCATAAATCTATGATCGCTAACTGGGCTGCATCCTGCATAGCATCCAAGCAATGGGTCCGAGGATGCTCAATCTTGCATTCAATGGAGTCATATTTCCCCTCTTGAGCGTAGATGAACACCTCCATGGTCCACGAATCCATATTCATAATTCTGGTATTCTGCCCTCTGAAAATGGGTTGCTGAGTATACTTCAAGAACTGCATCAGCTGCCGTAGCAGACTCACAAATGCTCCCTCGCTCTCACCGTGAGAAAGGTGATCCCATGGAGCTGATGACGACGAACCTGCCATCTACAAATTTGAAAATAGGGGAGATTAGTAAAGATTTTTAAAGAGTGAAAAGGAAGACAAGAACAAGATACTAAGTAAGAGAAGAGTAGAACCAAAGAAACTTATATTTTTGTACATAACATTTTATTAAACATAGATCCTTAAGGCTTTGCCAAAATCTAGGGCTCGTCCTACAGTCAAGTCGGCTCTGATACCACTTCTGTGAGAACCCGGAGTTGAAACTCCTGGACCCTCTGTGTATTACAGTACTAATCTCAGATCAATGCTAGTACACACAGTTAAACAGAAATTGATACATTGCCAACCACGCTTTATTACAATAATAACTGAAGTTCATACTTCTTGGCCATTGCCTTACAACTGAGGTTCACAGAACCACACCAAACAAAATTCAGCGGAAGCAAAAACATTCAAATGAACGGCCCATCAATATGCCACACGCATTTGACTGGAGCAACGCGACCTAGTCCTCTGTAAAGCCTTCTCCTCCAGCTTCCTCGAAGTAGCGGTAATCATCCTCCTGAACTTCATAGTCTTCTGCTATAGGATTTGGAGTGCAGCGTCTGAGTACAAAAATGTATTCCGCAAGTCTTGGGAAAGATGCAATAGATGCAGGGCTTAACAAAGAATGGTTGTATGGTTCTTTTTGCAGAAATCAGCATTTTATTTCAAATTTATATACTTATCTTAAAAGCAACTTGTTAAACAACTTATTTTCAATAATTGAAATTAGATAAGCAATTTAGTGAAGGTTTCATCCACCTACACTAATAACATAGGCTATATTCGCCAAGATTTAAAATAATGGTGACAACCACCTGAACTAGTTCTATCCACCAGACCAAAATTCCGAGAGTTACATCCACTCCCAAGTTTTTCCAAAACATTTTACTTTTAAAGTCAAAATCAAAGGTCTACCATGTGAATGCATTCCTTGCCCGCCCTTGACCGTGGGCACGGCTATTCGAATAGTTTATTACTCTGCAGAGTTTGTACGGTTTTACCCGCAAGAGATAAATTATCTTAATAGTCAACATTCTTCCTTTGGCATGAGAGCCAGATAAAATATCACAAAGCTTTTCTCCTACTCTAGTCTAGTTAGATACCACCCGCTGAGGTTTCACCGCTGAAGGATTAAAAGATCACAGAGAAGACACACGGGGGGGCACGGCCGGCGAACTCGCCGGTGGCTGGCGGCCGGAGGCGGGGCGGCGAGCGGCGGCGGGGGTAGTAGGGGCGGCGGCGCACCTTCTCACGGTGGCGGCGGGGCCCGAGGTGGCCAGCGGCAGCGGGAGATGGTGGCGGCGGCGGGGAGGTGCGGGGCGGCCGGTGGGAGGCGACCAGGCGGCGGCGCACGGCGGCGGGGCTGCGACCGAAGGAGAGGGGAAGGACGGCGGTGAAAGAAGGCCGAAGGGATGAAAGAAGAGCTGGCATTCGGGAATTTATAGGAAGAGAAAGGAGAGGAAGGGGTCGACGGTTTTGAGAGCGAATTAATGGGGAAAACGGCCGGTGGATTGGTGGGGGTGATTAGGGCATCCGTTTCCACGCTTTAATCGGGAGTTAAGAGGAGGAAACGGACGGCAATTAAAACTTTGTTTCGGCTCTAATGGTGGAGGAGAGAGAGTGGGAGGAGGAAGAAGGAGAGGTTGAAGAAATATATGACATGTGGGGTCCATGTGTCGGTGAGAGAAAGGGGAAGTGAAGGGGTACGGGCCGTCGGATTTGCGACACGTGGCAAGTGAATAGCTCAAGCCCTTTGGATGAATATGAAGGGGTAAGTGACTTTGTATGGCTAGGATTAAATCGTGGAGAGAGATGGATTTAATCTGAGAACGACACGTGGCAGGCTAGGATTAATTTGATTTTTATTTTCGGAATAAAATTTCAAAAAAAATACTAGAAACTTTATAAATACTAACAAAATAGCTAATATAGTCTAAAAATTCCAAAAAAATCATAAAATATTCCTGGAAGCATTTTAGACTTAGAAAAAATATTTTTAAATTCTAGATTTGCATTTAATAATTTTATAAAATACTTTTTAACTTTTAAAATTGATTTTTAATTCTAGAAAATTCTCAAAAATTAATTAATAATTTAGGGAAGGCTAGGAAAAATAAAATAAACTCTTTTTAGCTTTAATAAAATATTTAAAATACATTTTCTTGCTTTAAATATTTAAATAAAATCCAGATAAATCCAAATAATTTGAATTAATTAATTTAAAATTATTCTTTCTAAAGAAATTCAAATTTTGGGATGTTACAAACCTACCCCCGTTAGAAAGAATCTCGACCCCGAGATTCGAACGGAGTGGGAAAAAGACTAGGAAACTCTGCTCTAAGATCCTCTTCATGCTCCCAGGTTGCTTCCGACTCTGAATGGTTGTTCCATTGCACCTTGCAAAATTTGATAGTCTTGTTTCTTGTGCAGCGCTCTGCTTCTTCCAAAATTTTGACCGAAAACTCTGGATATGTCAAATCCTCTTTCAAATCCACTTCCTCTAAAGGCATAAGCTCTTCTGGCACCCTTAGGCACTTTTTCAACTGTGACACATGGAAAACATCATGCACATCTGATAGCTGGGAAGGAAGCTTCAATTGATAGGCAACTTCTCCTCTTCTGGCTAAAACTGGAAAGGGTCCAATATATCTCGGAGCAAGCTTACCACTAACTCTGAAACGACGCATCCCTTTTAGAGGTGACACTTTCAAATACACATGATCCCCTGGCGCAAACTCTAACATTCTGCGGCGATTATCTGCATAACTATTTTGTCTGGTCTGTGCTGTTTTCAACCTGTCTCGGATTAAGCGAACATGCTCTTCTGCTAGCTTCAAAACATCAGGTCCAAACACTTGACTTTCTCCTGTCTCTGACCAATACAAAGGTGTCCTGCACTTTCTGCCATATAAAGCTTCAAATGGAGACATCTGCAGGCTAAACTGATAACTATTATTGTAGGAGAATTCTGCGTAAGGCAAACTTTGGTCCCAACTGGCTTTATTTCCTAATACACAAGCTCTCAACATATCTTCCAATATTTGATTGACCCTCTCTGTTTGACCATCTGTTTGAGGATGATAAGTAGTACTAAAATTTAGATTGGTGCCCAAAACTTCATGAAGCTTCCGCCAGAACCTTGAGGTAAATTGAGATCCTCTATCTGATACAATCTTCTTTGGAACTCCATGTAAACACATAATTCTTGACATGTAAAGTTTTGCCAATCTATCTCCTGAATAAGTAGTCTTTATTGGTATGAAATGTGCAACTTTTGTTAAGCGATCCACTATAACCCATATTGAATCATAACCTGACTTGGTCCTTGGCAATCCAGTTATAAAATCCATTCCGATTTCCTCCCATTTCCATTCAGGTATCCGCAAAGGCTGCAAAAGTCTAGCAGGTCTTTGATGCTCTGCTTTAACTCTCTGACATACATCACACAAAGCTACGTACTCTGCGATTTCTCTTTTCATACTAGATCACCAATAACTTTCCTTGAGATCCTGATATATTTTTGTACTTCCTGGATGAATAGAGTACCCTGCTTCATGAGCTTCCTTTAGTATCAAATCTTTTATTTCCTTTTTCTCGGGTACGAGAATTCTCTTTCCAAACCAAAGAATTCCTTCTTCATCTTTTGAAAATCCAGGTGCTTTGCCTTTCTTCATATTCTCTTTAATTTCTTTGACATATTTATCCTCCCGTTGGGCTGCCTTGATTTGATCTTCTAAAGTAGGGTGAACCTTCAACGCAGAAAGAACTCCTTCATTTACCATTTCCAGGTTAAGTCGCTGAAAATCCTCATGAAGAACTGACTGACTATCTTGAATCAACAGATTGTTAGCATGGCTCTTCCGACTCAAAGCATCGGCCACTACATTAGCCTTTCCTGGATGATAATGTATTCCCACATCATAATCCTTTATCAACTCAAGCCATCTTCTTTGTCTCAGGTTAAGATCAGGTTGGGTAAATATATACTTTAAACTTTTATGATCCGTATATATTTCACATCGATTACTAATTAAGTAATGCCTCCACAACTTTAGAGCATGCACAACAGCAGCTACCTCTAAATCATGAGTGGGATAATTTTCCTCATGCGGTCTTAACTGCCTTGATGCATAAGCTACCACTTTTCCTTCTTGCATCAACACACAACCAAGACCCTGTCTTGATGCGTCACAATAAACTTCAAAGTCCTTCCTGATATCGGGTAACTGCAAAACTGGTGCAGAAGTTAATCTCTTCTTTAACTCTTGAAAACTGTCCTCACAAGATTTACTCCATTCAAATTTCTTTTCCTTCTTTAATAACTGGGTGAGAGGTCTAGCAATCTTGGAAAATCCTTCAATGAAACGACGATAGTAACCTGCTAATCCCAGAAAACTCTGAATTTCTGTTACGGTCTTGGGTTGGGTGCAATTTAACACATCTTTAACTTTTCCTTGATCCACAGATACTCCTTCTGCAGAAATTACATGTCCCAAGAATTCATCTTCTTTCAACCAAAATGCACATTTGCTGAACTTGGCGTACAACCGATGTTCTCTGAGCCTTTGCAAAACTATCTTTAGATGCTCTTCGTGTTCTTTCTCATTCTTGGAATAGATAAGAATGTCATCTATGAAGACAACAACAAACTTATCTAAATAGTCCATGAATACTTTATTCATCAAATTCATAAAGTATGCCGGTGCATTTGTCAGACCGAAAGACATCACCGTATACTCATATAATCCATATCGAGTAGAGAAGGCTGTTTTAGGTATATCTTCTGTTCTAATTTTCAATTGATGGTATCCTGACCGGAGATCAATCTTAGAGAACACACTTGATCCTTTTAGCTGATCAAACAGATCATCAATCTGGGGTAGAGGATACTTATTCTTGATTGTTACCTCATTCAGAGCTCTATAATCCACACACATACGCTGGCTACCATCCTTCTTGTTTACTAGAAGCACTAGGGCTCCCCAAGGTGAAGAATTTGGTCTAATGAAACCCTTCTCCTGCAATTCTTGAATTTGCCTCTTCACTTCTGCTAAATCGTTAGCTGACATCCGATATGGTCTCTTAGAAATTGGAGCTGTACCAGGTACCAGATTTATAACAAATTCAATCTCTCGATCTGGTGGCATTCCTGGCAAATCCTCAAGGAATACATCAGGGTACTCACTTACTACAGACACATCCTCCAAACTTCTTCCTTTGTTAACACACTTTCCTTCTTTGAGGGCATACTGGACTCATACCTTATCTGAATTCCATCAGAGTTGGTGAGGATAATAGCACGATTGGCACAATCTATTTGCCCTTTATACTTGGTCAACCAATCCATACCAAGTATAATATCTATACCTTCGGAGTCTATTATAATAAGGTTCGCTAGGAACTTTACTCTGTTTATATCTATGGTTGCTCTAGGGCAAACCAAATTAGTCCTCAATTCTTTTCCAGGTGATTGGACTAACATAAGGTTCTTTAGCAAACAAACACTCCAATTATTTCTTTCCACAAAAACTTTTGTTACGAAGGAATGTGAAGCTCCAGAATCAAATAATGTAATTATGGAACCGAATTAACAAGAAACTTACCTGTAACCGCCCGGTGTATCTGTCTTGCCTCTCGCTCTAACATGGTTGATACGCAGAGACCCTGAGCAAAGAACTCCAGAATCTTCTGTGTATTACCACACTAGTCCCAGATCAAAGCTAGTGCACACAGTTAAACAGACATGATACATAACCAACAACGCTTTATTACAATAATCGAGAGTACAAACCTCGAAGTCTTTTATTACAAATGAGGTTTTAAGACCTCACACCAAACAAAAATTACAGCGGAAGCAAAACAAACTTAAACAAGACCCATCAATACGCCACAGGAAAATGATTGGGGAAACGCAACCTAGAAATCTGGAAAGCCTCCGTCGAATCCATCCACGAAGTAGGCGTAATCCGCCTCTTGAGCTTCGACCTCCTCTGAGAGTTATTTTAAAGTGTAGTATGTGAGTACATAAAGTACTCTGCAAGTCTTGGGAAAGATGCAGTAGATACAGGGCTTTAACAAACGAAGGTTATATGGTTCTTTTGCATAAAGCATCATTTTATTTCAAATACCATTATGTAATTTCGAAAGCATCATTTTAACAAAATAGTTGCAATACTAAAACTAGATACAATTTTCTAGTGAAGGTTCCAACCACCATCACTAATAAACAGGCTCTAACCGCCAAGGTTTAAAATTACGGGTTCCATCCACCCTCACTGGCTCCATCCACCAGGACACACACTCCCGAGAGTTCGAACCACTCCCAAGTTCTCAAAATATTTTATTTTTAAAGTCAAAACCAAAGGCATACCATGTGAATGCATTCCTTGCCCGCCCTTGACCATGGGCATGGCTATTCGAATAGTTTTATTACTCTGCAGAGTTTGTACAGCTTTACCCACAAGAGATAAATTATCTTAATAGTCAACATGATTCCTTTGGCATGAGACCCAGATAAAATATCACAAAGCTTTTACCTCACTCTAGTCTAGTTAGATACCACCCGCTGAGGTTTCATCGCTGAAGGGTTAAATCCACCACAGTTAGAAGCCCCCTCTTGCGCCATGTGAGTACAGTAAATCCCTATCCCTCATTGTGAGTAAACTAGTAAATCCCTGGTACCCATTTTCCGATGGTGGCATCTATACTAAACTATCGTAAGTTATTCAGCTAGGTCGTACCCATATAGACTTGTGGTTGTACAGTAGTGCTCAGTTTGGACAATGACAAGCGTCGGTCCTTAATTGACTAGGGCGGAACTTACACTTTACAAGATCTCGTGTGTCGGACCCCGGAGCAACGACTCCTGGATCCTCTGTGTAAATCGCACTAGTCCAGGATCAAGCTAGTGCACACAGTGGATAACAAAGATTCATATCATGCACAATGACATTTATTCATTAATTCAAATATGGGCACGATGGCCAAATTTTACATCAATGGTTCATAAACCAAAAATACATGTAAACAATGAAGAAAACTAATGAAGTAGCAGCCCATCCCGCCACGCCACAAGCGAATGATCAGAAGACGCGCCTAGTCGTCACCATCCTCACCGGTTGTTGATGTCATCCTCTCGCAACAGATTTTAGCAAGGTGAGCACATAAAGTACTCCCAAGGTAAGCACATAAAGTACTTACGCAAGTTACACCAGAGTTTTAACAGAGTGAATGCATGCATAGGGATAACAAAGGAAGGCTTAATAAGGTTATTTGTGCAAAACATGATTGAATTTAAATACAATAGCATAAGTGCAAAAGCTGAATTGTTAATACAGTAGATAGAAATAATAATTTAACAAAATAATATCGTTAGTGTAGGCTCCGACCAAACACTAACCTAGTCACAGGTATCCCACCTGGTCCATCTTTTCAAAAGTTTTCACATGGATTCCATCTATCCATATGCTTTTCAAAATCTCTTATGGATTCATTTTGTTAGTGCAGGCTCCGATCATACACCAACTTATGCACAGGTATCCCACCTGGTCATGGATTCCATCCATCCATCCATAAGCTTTTTCAGAAACTATTTTAAAAACCCAAGTCTAATCCATGAAAAACTTTACTCAACTTGCCCATAACCGTGAGCACGGCTATCCAGGATAGGTTATACACTCTGCAGAGGTTGTACAGCTTTACCCACAAGATATGATTATCTCATATTGTCGGCCATTACACGCTCCGTAGGCGTGCGGATCGAGAAAACCATAACAAGGCCTTTACAATGCTAAGCCTTCAACTTGGTCACGCCGCCGCTAAGGTTTCACCACAACTTGAATCCACAAGTTGGAGCCTCCACTTGTGCCGTGTGAGACTTCCCATGGCCTATGCCACGCTCACATTCAACCTATAGCGAGACCAAAGTTGGGACCTCACAAATTAGTCAGCCAGGACTGTCCCATACCACCTTGTGGTAGTACGATGTGGCTTTGCAAAAAGAGCTCATGACCGGTCCTTAATTTGACTTAGGCTCAATCCACATACCCATATGCACGACAATCAACCAGGTGTCACCAAACACGAGGCATGCCGGCACCCCACCACCTAACCAATAGGCTAAGTCCAAATCATAAGTTTTCATTTTTATTTTTAAACCATTTTCATGAACCATCCTTGACTCACCGAAGTCAAGATTTCAAAAGGAACTGTCATATCATGTGAAATAGTTTATCCCACCTAAAATCACACTAAGCCAGGCTAAGCATTTCTATAAAAATTTCTAGTCAATACTATGGTACTAACTAGTTTTCAGCTAGGGTGACAAGGTATATGAATTCAAGATTCAAATTGGCCATATACAAAGGATCATGGGTATATCTAAAATTCAAATCAAATTTGAATTACATTTGAATAAAGATACGCATGCATATACAGTAAAACAATATAACTAATTTAAAATATTAGGTTCAACATGGTCAAAGGTGTAACTTGCCTTGCTTTGAAGTTTGATGAGGTTCGCTGAAGTTATACTCTCCGGAATAGTCGTAGTCTACACGTGAAAAACCAGAACAAACCAAACTCAAATAAAATCCAAAAATCATAAATATATGCTGGGAGATAGAATATGAATTTTGGAATTTGAATTGGTCTAAAAGGAGTTAGGGCGAAGGAGGACGACTTCTGGAAGTTTGAATTCCAAAGAAATAAATAAAAGGAATTCTTTGAATTCTTTTCTTTGTGAAGGAAAAGTAGTCGGGAGCTACAATATTTGTGTATGGTCGAAACCATGATCGAAGGCGTAGTCGAATTCAAGATTAAGATTCGGTCGAAGACTTGGTCGAAATCGCATGGTCGAAGAACACTATAACAGTCGAGAACAAATGGTAGTCGGAGTCGAGTGGTCGGGACGACAATGAACACCGGTGGTGGAAGGCGAAGGTACTCAGAGTCGGCTACAACTTCGACTACCGAGTATTCTTCCAACTACTCCTCGCAAAAAGCGAAGGTACTCTGAGACTTAGAGCTAAGAGTGACGGTGGTCGGAGCGACTACGGTCGGAGGTAGATGAAGACGGCGGTGGTTGGGAGCGATCGTGGTCGAGAGGATCGTAGTCGGAAAAACAATTGTGGTCGAAAGGATTGGAGTTGAAGTCTCAAGATCAAAGTCAAAATTGGAGTCTTGAAGGTCGGTCGAAGGCTCCGGCGGTCGGAGTCTAAAAAGCCTCCGAGTCAGCGGAGTCTAAGGAAGTCTTTGAACCATCGGTGTATAAGGAACCTCCGAACGGTTAGAGCCTAAAGAACCTCTGGACGTCGGAGTCTTAATAGCCTTCGGATATCGGAGTCTTAGAATCGGATGGCTGGGAGAAGTCGGACGGCTTCACGTGATAAGATCCGAGTGATTCAATGGCAGTGAAGACCGGTGAGATGTACAAAAGAGGGAGAAGAGTATGAGTCCTGATTTACTTTGGTGCACAGTTCGGGCTGCACAAAGTTGGCTGGCGGTGAGGGTGTAGCGGAGGCAAGACACGATTATCGACGGCGGAGACTCTCCGACGACAGCTTGCTCGGAGAAGAGGCGTCGAAGGTTCGCGCGGGCCTGAGGAAGGTTATTGGTGGCGGGGTACTCCGGTCATATTTTGGCTCAGGAAAAAGGGTGAAGGAGGTGCGCGTGGTCCCATCGAAGATTTGGTAGTGGTGGCGTCGGTGTCGGCGAAAGAGATACTTCGGCGGCGAGATTGCTCGGCGGAGGGGTGGCGAGGTAAAGAAAAGAGAGAGGGGATTGCAAGAAGTGCATTCGTGCTCTTGTGCAATACTAGAAGTGGTTGGAAGGTGGTCGGCAGCGAGGTGAAGCGGTGGCGCAACTCGAGCGGCAGTGGCGACGGTGTTCCGGCGGTGAAGAGACTCAACCAAGGGTGGTTGAGAAAATCCAAAAATTATGAAATATATACTAAAAAGTAGATTATGAATTTAGATGAATTTAGAAACTCGAATCACCTGATTCGGAGTTCGGACGGAGGAGAACGAGCGATTGGAAGATTGTCGGATTAGAAAATCCTGAAAAAAGAAAAATCAGGAATATTCCTTCGGAATATTCCTGCGCAGAGAACAACCCTTCCATCGTTTTATCGCGACGACGTGAGAAAAGGCACAGAGGTGAAGCCAACTAGCAAAATGGTTTGCTAGGGACCCGAGGCACATGTAGGAAGTGACGGCACGTCAAACGGAGCACGGTGACGACGTGTACAGCGACAACGACATAGGGCGTGAAGAGAAGAATAATTTTTGGGTAAAGAATATGATGAAGTAAGGTAACCACGGCGAGAACGCGTAAGGTGAGTCTAGAAAAATATCGGCTGCCGAAACTCACCGAGGCGACGCAATCGCCGCTTGAACGACGACGCACCAAACACAAAAATTCAATATCTTTGTGCTCGGTCAGGCGAATCCAAAACCGTCTGAAACGTAGCCTCCTGGGATGGTTTGGCACGTTTTGACGTGAACGGATTGCTGAAAGCGTTCCCGACGACAGATGGGGACACGCAGTGCCATTTGCGGCAATGGCGAGGTGCCGGGCGCAAATAGTTGTGGATAGTTTTGGGCAAACGGAGGGGAGCACGGCGAGAACGCGCCGAGATGAACTCAACGCTGCGACGGCTCGCCAACGGACAAGCTAAACACGATGGACAAGATTTTGCGCGCCTACAGTCGACATCGGCGTTCCGGGCAAACGGAAAGGAATTAACATGCGAGACTTGCGGCGAATCGAAGAGTAGAGCGTGGGGATCGTGATGCTCACCTTGGTTTTGGTCGGGCATGCACGGTCGGCCGGTGGCGACGCGACGAACACGGACCCGATTTGGCCCACGGTGGCGACGGTGCTCCGACGAAGTTCCGCGAAGGCGAGGTGAGCACCGCTTAGAACGCGGCGAGGCGAAGCCAACGGTGTGGTCAAACGCGGCGGCGCTCCACCGGACAAGGCACAAAAGGCCGGAGAACGACGCTTGGTATACAAAAATAAAACTCCGATTGCGACCAAACGAGAGGGAGTGGGGACTTGAGATTTTCGGGGTTGAGTGAGGATGAGGAGAGGCTCACGGGGCTCCCTTTTATAGGGGTTGAGGAGGTCTGAGGAGGGAGATCAAAGGACCATGTCCATGAATGGCATGGGTTAAATCCCGCAAAAATAGCTTATGAATGTGGGGGGAAACGGTGGGAAATGAAGAGGCTTGATGAGAGGAATTGATTGCAATTTATTTCGTAGAAAACCGTTGAGAGAATCAAAAGTTATGGAGGTTTGAAGGAGCTCCAACGTTTTTCATGGCTGCTGCACACGCACACGCACGCGACTTCCTCCTGGAGAAGAAAGGTAGGAGAGAGAAAGAGAAAAGAAAAAGAGAAAAAGAAGAAAAAGAAAAAGAAAAATAAAATTCGGAAAAATTCCAGAAAAAATATTTTTAGAATCCTTGGAACCTGAAAAGAATAAAAAAAATATTTTCAGAATTTTTTGACGTTTATTTTAATTTTTAAAAATGTTTTTCTTTTTCTAGCTTTAAATAATACAATAAATAACAAATAAAGCTTAAAAATCTTATAAAAATTCATGGAAGTTTCTTAGGCTATTTAGAACTTATAAAAAAAATTCCAAGTCAAATTTGAATATTTTTCCTTATAAAATATTTTTTTGTTTAACAGAAAGGCTATTTTCTTTAGCAGAAAATCAGGTTAGCTAAAAATTTTAAAATTTCAAGAAATTAAATAGCTTTGATTTTTATTTCAAACTAACTTATTTAATGCCTTATTTATTTATTTATTGTTTTTATTTTTTTCTTAAATCACCTTTCTCACGTAAAACCCTTTTTAAAAGCAGAAAATCAGGCAAATAAACTTAAACAACCAAAAGTAAATATTTTTTTAATTAAATTAAATGTGTTTTTTTTGGAATAAACAGCTGGGCTGTTACATCGTGCTTACCGCACCAATCCAAACCAACCATCCGCCCCGGTCTACAACAATTTTCACATATTAATTTACTTAAAAGAACAGTGGCAACACCAATCGCCACTAAATTTCTGAATACAACAGACTAGTTTAAAGAATTATAATTTCCTATTCCAAAGTTACAAAGATTAAATAGTATAACTAAGCATTTTACTACCGTTCTAATATTTTTCAAAGATTTAATAATAATCTCATTATTGAGACAAAGAAAATCCTAAGGTTACAAAGGTACATGGCATTCAACTGCAATTGAGGGCATAACAAGGTTGGATTAGCTAATACCTTAAAACATAAGTTATCATTTTATGTAACATAGCAATGCATCTAAATTTAAAATAATAAAATAATTTTAGCAAACATAGGCACAAGATGATCAAAGGAGACTTGCCTTCTTGCGCGCTGAATGATCCCTGTTGCTGCGTCTCGACAAACCTTTCGACGACGTCGAGTTCTACGCGCGAAACGATAAATACAAATAAATAAATAAATACAAATAAAATCACAAAATTATAAAATAAATATCTGAAGAAAGGTTACGATTTTAGATGAATTTAGAAATTTATTTCACTGGATTGGGAGTTCGAATGAGGGAGAACGAGCATTTGGAAGATTGAATGGATTGGAAATTCCAGAAAATGCAAAACCGAGATAATATTCTTTGGAATCTTATTTTTGGATGATTTTTGGATATATTTGAGTGTATGACGTGTGGGGCCCAGTGGTCATTGACAGAGCATGGCCAAGGCTAACCGAAAAAAATAATGTGCCTTGCCCAGGATTCGAACCCATCACCTCCCACATGCACACACTAGCTTGCCTCCACTAACCAAGTGAGCATTTGTTATTTTGTGACAAAGAAGCATCAACAGGACAAAATAAACAAGGAGGAAAATGATTAGAGAGAAAATCACATAGAAGACATACGAGGGAATGCGCGGACGGCGAACTTGCCGGCGGCCGGAGGCGGGGCGGCGAGCGCCGACGGGGGTAGTAGGGGCGGCGGCCGAAGGAGAGGGGAAGGATGGTGGTAAAAGAAGGCCGAAAGGATGAAAGAAGAGCCGGCATTCGAGAATTTATAGGAAGAGAGAGGAGAGGAAGGGGTCGACGGTTTTGAGAGCGAATTAAAGGGGAAAACGGCCGGTGGATTAGTGGGGGTGATTAGGGCATCCGTTTCTACGCTTTAATTGGGAGTTAAGAGGAGGAAACGGACGGCAATCAAAGGTTTATTTCGGCTCTAATGGTGGAGGAGAGAGAGAGTGGGAGGAGAAAGAAGGAGAGGTTGAAGAAACATATGACATGTGGGGTCCATGTGTCGGTGAGAGAGTGGGGAAGTGAAGGGGTACGGGCCGTCGGATTTGCGACACGTGGCAAGTGAATAGTTCAAGGCCTTTGGATGAATATGAAGGGGTAAGTGACTTTGTATGGCTAGGATTAAATCGTAGAGAGAGATGGATTTAATCTGAGAACGACACGTGGCAGGCTAGGATTAAATTGATTTTTATTTTCGGAATAAAATTTCAGAAAATAGTAGAAACTTTATAAATACTTTGAAAATAGCTAATATAGTCTACAAGTTCCAGAAAAATCATAAAATATTCCTGGAAGCATTTTAGACTTAGGAAAAATATTTTTAATTTCAGATTTGCATTTAATAAATTTACAAAATACTTTTTAACTTTTAAAATTTATTTTTAATTCCAGAAAATTCTCAAAAATTAATTAATAATTTAGGGAAGGTTAGGAAAAATAAAATAAACTCTCTTTAGCTTTAATAAAATATTTAAAATACACTTTCTTGCTTTAAATATTTAAATAAAATCCAGATAAATCCAAATAATCCAGAAAAACAAAATTTGGGATGTTACAATATGCCCTTTACTGAACATCTGTGGAGTCTTGGGAGTCTGAGGGCTTCCACGTCCTTGACCAGTGGTTGGAGCTCTTGCCGGTGTGGAATCAAGATTGAAGCGAACCGGAGTTAACGTTTGACGCTTCTGGGGATAGTTATTAGCATAATGCCCCATGTTCTTGCGGTTGAAGCACTGCACTCCTGCAACTGTGGTTTTACTCTGCTGAGGTTGAACTACATTCCCAACTCGAGAAGCTTGAGGAATAGGACGGGGTGCAGAGATCGGTGTCCTCGGATGACTGTGCAATGGAGGCCGGCTGAATTGTTGTGGAGTGGAGCGATGACGAGAGCTGCTTGCATTCTGTTGAGCCTGAAACTTCCTCTTCCTAGATTCATAAAGCTGGCGCTGGGCATCTTCTTGAACAAGTGCTTTATTCACCAAATGCTGAAAAGTAGGATAATCATTGGACACTAACTGCACCTTGAGATTTGGATCCAAACCTCCCATAAACCTCCAAATCTTTGCAGCATCATTTGCTACATCCTCTGGTGCATACCTTGATAGTTGAATGAACTTACTCAAGTACGCAGAAACGCTAAGGTTTCCCTGCTGCAGTTGATGAAATTCTTTCCTTTTCATTTCCATGATGCTCAAAGGTATGTGAGTGGTTCGAAAAGCTCGCACAAAGTCTACCCAAACAATATTCTGAGCATCTTGGCGTGCAGCGCAAAAGTTTTCCCACCAGTTTGCTGCAACTCCCTTGAGTTGATGGGCAGCAAACATGACTTTTTCATTCTCATTACATTGAGCTAAATTTAACTTCCTTTCCACTTCCTTAATCCAATCATCTGCTTCCAACGGATCAGCATATCCTGCGAAAATTAAGGTCGAGTCCTCATGAATTCACCAAGCTTGGACTGAGGTGGTTGAACAGGTGCTTGATGAGCCTGATTAACTTGATTCTGAGCTAAAGCTTGAAGAAGCTGCAATTGCATGGCCATCATCTGCTCCAAGTTCGGGGCTTGAGCTGGCGGAGGTCGAATTGGGGCATTGTTGTCATTGGGCCCTTGATTATTGCTGACATTGCTCCTTGTATTCACCATCTGAAGCTCCATCAAGAAAAGCACAAGATAAGAGGGAAAAGCATAGATAAGGGAACAGGGGCAACTAACAACATCCCAAACCAACACACAAAAACAAAGCAACAGCTAAAGAACGCAACTTTGAAATTCAAATTAGTTTTAAGAATGGCTGTACCACAAGTGCACAAGGCTCGGTATAGTCCATTTTATTACATCACAATATTATAAAGCGTTCTAATATCGAAAGCAACTCAAAAGGGTACTATTGTCTAGCATCTACTCATCCTCCACGATGATGCGCTCCTTTGGATCCTCCCCCGATTCAGCGGAATGGCTCGCCCACAAGCGGCGCGATTGTTCGCGAACGGACCGCGACCGCTCGGGTCAAGACAGCGAATCGAACGAGCGACGGCGGCGTCCTCTGTTGGATCCTCCAATGTCGACATCAGGTAGCGGACTAGGGCGTCACACACTCTTCCTCGCGGTAAGCCTGGTACGAGGTCCTGGAAGTCTGACCGGTGCAGCAGCAGGGGCTGGCAGGGTCGGTGCAGTCGATGAAGCTCGAAGACGCTCTACTTCGGCCTCAGCAGCAATCCTCGCCTAGTCTGCGACAGCGTGGGTAGACTCACTCTGTAGAAGCTACGCACGAAGAGTGTCGGAGTGCTCGTAGCTCAAAGTGAGAAGCATTCGAAGAAGTCCTATCTCCTGTAGTGCTCTGGCGTAGGTCGCTGATGTCGCCTGCGTGAGCTGAACCTGATGAGACAGGCGAGGGTCGTCCACCACGATCTAAAAGGGCTCCGGGTTGGTCTGTCCTGCTCTCGTGGTCGGGAAGAAACTGAAGGGTGACTGCCGTAGTATGTCTTTATGCTTCTTGCATAAATCTGTGATCGCTAACTGGGCTGCATCCTGCAAAGCATCCAAGCAATGGGTCCGAGGATGCTCAATCTTGCATTCAATAGAGTCATATTTCCCCTCCTGAGCGTAGATGAACACCTCCATGGTCCACGAATCCATATTCATAATTCTGGTATTCGGCCCTCTGAAAATGGGACCTGCCATCTACAAATTTGAAAATAGGGGAGATTAGTAAAGATTTTTAAAGAGTGAAAGGGAAGACAAGAACAAGATACTAAGAAGAGTAGAACCAAAGAAACTTATATTTTTGTACATAACTTTTTATTAAACATAGATCCTTAAGGCTTTGCCAAAATCTAGGGCTCGTCCTACAGTCAAGTCGGCTCGATACCATACGTGAGAACCCGAGTTGAAACTCCCGACCCTCGTATTACAAAGACTAGTCCCGCATCAATGCTAGTACAGCTTAATGTAAATTGATACATTGCCAACCACGCTTTATTACAATAATAACTGAAGTTCATACTTCTTGGCCATTACCTTACAACTGAGGTTCACAAAACCACACCAAACAAAATTCAGCGGAAGCAAAAACATTCAAATGAATGGCCCATCAATATGCCACACGCATTTGACTGGAGCAACGCGACCTAGTCCTCTGCAAAGCCTTCTCCTCCAGCTTCCTCGAAGTAGCGGTAATCATCCTCCTGAGCTTCATAGTCTTCTGCTATAGGATTTGGAGTGCAGCGTGTGAGTACAAAAATGTACTCCGCAAGTCTTGGGAAAGATGCAATAGATGCAGGGCTTAACAAAGATTGGTTATATGGTTCTTTTTACAGAAATCAGCATTTTATTTCAAATTTATATACTTATCTTAAAAGCAACTTGTTAAACAACTTATTTTCAATAATTGAAATTAGATAAGCAATTTAGTGAAGGTTTCATCCACCTACACTAATAACATAGGTTATATCCGCCAAGATTTAAAATAATGGTGACAACCACCTGAACTGGTTCTATCCACCAGACCAAAATTCCGAGAGTTACATCCACTCCCAAGTTTTTCCAAAACATTTTATTTTTAAAGTCAAAATCAAAGGTCTACCATGTGAATGCATTCCTTGCCCGCCCTTGACCGTGGGCACAGCTATTCGAATAGTTTATTACTCTGCAGAGTTTGTACAGCTTTACCCACAAGAGATAAATTATCTTAATAGTCAACATGCTTCCTTTAGCATGAGACCCAGATAAAATATCACAAAGCTTTTCCCCTACTCTAGTCTAGTTAGATACCACCCGCTGAGGTTTCACCGCTGAAGGGTTAATTCCACCACAGTCAGAAGCCCCCTCTTGCGCCATGTGAGTACAGTAAATCCCTGTCCCTCACTGTGAGTAAACCAGTAAATCCCTGGTACCCATTTTCCAATGGTGGTATCTGTACTAAACTACCGTAAGTTAGTTAGCTTGGTTGTACCCATTTTAACTTGTGGTTGTACGAAAATGCTCAGTTTGGACAAACACAAGAGTCGGTCCTTAAGTGACTAGGGTGAAACATTCACAATCCATGTTCTTGTGCTAATTCCGCACCAGCCAAACCTTCCATCCACCCTGATCAAATTTTATTTTATATATTTCCTTTTATTTTGAAATAACAGTGACAACCTCTATTGCCACTAATTTAACAAACATATAAAATTTAAAATCATTCATCAATAGATTTTTCCTCATACAGATGATTTAAAGGACCAGCTAGACTAAGCACTTACTATTATTCTAAATTCCACAAAAATTAATACTAACTCATCTATGAGCCAAAAGGTATCCTATGTTGACAAAGGTACATGGTAAACAATTCCAAAGGAGGGTATAACAAGTTTGGGTATTTATCTAAATTTTCTACAATTAAAATTATCAATTTATATAACATAGCCATGCAATTAAATTTAAAATATTCATAAAATCATTTACAAAATTTAGGAGCAAAATGGTCAAGGAGACTTGCCTTCTTGCGCACTATATGATCCCTCTTGCTGCGTCTCGACAAACTCTTCAGCGATGTCGAGTTCTACACGCGAAACGATAAAAGTAAATAAATAAATAAATACAAATAAAATCAAAAAATATAAAATATATATGTGGAGAAAGGTTATGATTTTATATAAATTTAGAAATTTGAATCACTGGATTCGGAGTTCGGACGACGGAGAACGAGCGATTGGAAGTTTGAATGAATTGGAATTTCCAGAAAATGCAAATCCGATGGAATATTCTCTGGAATCTTATTTTTGGATATTTTTGGATATATTTGAGTGTATCACGTGTGGGGCCTGGTTGTCATTGGGTACAAATTTTTTATTTTAATAATTTATGACAAGTGGGTCCCGCTTGTCATTGACTAAAGGTGAACAAAAGTTGGAAAGTCCAACCGAAAATGCATGCACTAACTAGACTCACCTAGCCAAGTGAGCTCTTGATCTTTCATGACAACAAAGCATCAACAAGACAAAATAAACAAGAAGGAGAATGATTAGAGAGAAAAGATCACAGAGAAGACACACGGGGGGCACGGCCGGCGAACTCGCCGGCGGCCGGCGAACGGAGGCGGGGCGGCGAGCGGCGGCGGGGGTAGTAGGGGCGGCGGCGCACCTTCTCACGGCGGCGGTGGGGCCCGAGGTGGCCGGCAGCAGCGGGAGATGGTGGTGGCGGCGGGGAGGTGCGGGGCGGCCGATGGGAGGCGACCGGGCGGCGGCGCACGGCGGCGGGGCTATGGCCGAAGGAGAGGGGAAGGACGGCGGTGAAAGAAGGCCGAAAGGATGAAAGAAGAGCCGGCATTCGGGAATTTATAGGAAGAGAGAGGAGAGGAAGGGGCCGACGGTTTTGAGAGCGAATTAAAGGGGAAAATGGCCAGTGGATTGGTGGGGGTGATTAGGGCATCCGTTTCCACGCTTTAATCGAGAGTTAAGTGGAGGAAACGGACGGCAATTAAAGCTTTGTTTCGGCTCTAATGGTGGAGGAGAGATTGAGTAGGAGGAGGAAGAAGGAGAGGTTGAAGAAACATATAACATGTGGGGTCCATGTGTCGGTGAGAGAAAGGGGAAGTGAAGGGGTACAGGCCGTCGGATTTGCGACATGTGGCAAGTGAATAGCTAAAAGTCTTTGGATGAATATGAATGGGTAAGTGACTTTGTATGGTTAGGATTAAATCGTGGAGATAGATGGATTTAATCTGAGAACGACACGTGGCAGGCTAGGATTAATTTGATTTTTATTTTCGGAATAAAATTTCAAAAATAATACTAGAAACTTTATAAATACTTACAAAATAGCTAATATAGTCTAAAAATTCCAGAAAAATCATAAAATATTCCTGGAAGCATTTTAGACTTAGGAAAAATATTTTTCAATTCTAGATTTGCATTTAATAATTTTATAAAAATACTTTTTAACTTTTAAAATTGATTTTTAATTCTAGAAAATTCTCAAAAATTAATTAATAATTTAGGGAAGGCTAGGAAAAATAAAATAAACTCTTTTTAGCTTTAATAAAATATTTAAAATACATTTTCTTGCTTTAAATATTTAAATAAAATTCAGATAAATCCAAATAATTTGAATTAATTAATTTAAAATTATTCTTTCCAAAGAAATTCAAATTTTGGGATGTTACAGTCTCTCACATAGCCTTATGGAAACTACCTGAAAAACGAGAGGTGAACTGCGATCCACGATCTGACACTATTTTCTTGGGCACTCCATGAAGACTGACAATCCTCGACATATACAGTTCTGCTAATCTGTCAACACTGTAGGTTATCTTAACTGGAATGAAATGAGCAACCTTTGTCAATCGGTCCACAATGACCCAAATCGAATCATAGCCCTCTTTGGTCTTTGGCAGATCGACTATGAAGTCCATACTAATTTCTTTCCACTTCCACTCAGGGACTTTCAATGGCTATAGCAAGCCTGCTGTCTCTGATGTTCTACCTTTACTCTCTGATAAACATCACAAAGCGCCACATACTCAGCGATCTCACGCTTCATGCTTGGCCACCAATACTTGTCCTTAATATCCTGATACATATTGGTACTGCCTGGATGAATTGAATACAACGATTCATGAGCCTCTTTTAACAACAAATCCTTTAGTTCTTTCTTGTCAGGCACACACAAACGCTGCTTGAACCTCAAGGTTCCCTGGTCATCCACTGTAAATTCTGACTCTTTTCCTTCACTCAAGTTCTTTCTGATACGCTGAAATGCTTCATCGTCTGACTTAGCCTGACAAATCTGACCATACAAGGTAGGCTGCAACTCCATAGCTGCCAAAAATCCTTGTTCAACCAACTCTAGGCTAAGCTTCTGAAATTCTTCATGCAAAACTGGCCGATTCTCTCGAACCATCACTGAATTGCAATACACCTTTCTGCTCAAAGCATCTGCAACCACATTGGCCTTCCCAGGATGATAATGTATACCAACATTATAATCCTTTATCAGCTCTAACCACCTCCTCTGCCTGAGGTTAAGCTCGGACTAGATAAAGATGTATTTCAGACACTTATGATCCGTGTACACCTCACATCTATTACGGCTGCTAACTCCAAATCATGAGTAGGGTAGTTCTCCTCATGCGGTCTCAACTAGCGTGAGGTATAGGCTACCACTCTCTTGTCTTGCATCAAGACACAACCCAAACCTTTGCGAGAGGCATCGCAATAAATCTCAAAATCCTTATTTATATCAGGCAACACAAGCACTGGGGTTGTGGTCAAACTCTCCTTAAGCTTCTGAAAACTTTTCTCGCACTCTGGCGTCCATGTAAATTTCTTTTCTTAAGCAACTGCATAAGGGGTCTAGCTACACTGGAAAATCATTCAATGAAGCAACGGTAATATCCGGCCATACCCAAAAAACTCCTGACCTGGGTCACTGATGTTGGCGACTACCAATCCAAAACATCTCTTACTTTTCCAGGGTCCACTGCAACTCCCTCTGCTGCCATCACATGGCCTAGGAAGGCGACTTCCTTCATCCAAAACTCACATTTGCTGAACTTAGCATTCAACTGATTATCCCTTAATTTCTGCAAGGCCAATCTCAAATGCTCTTCATGCTCTTTCTCATCCTTGGAGTAGATCAAAATATCGTCGATAAACACAACGACAAATTTATCCAAATATTCCATGAACACCTTATTCATCAAATACATGAAGTAAGCTGGAGCATTGGTCAAACCAAAGGACATAATTGTGAACTCGTATAAACCATAACGAGTTGAGAAAGCTGTCTTGGGTATATCTTCCTTTCGAATCCTCATCTGAAGATAACCTGACCTCAAATCAATCTTGAAGAAAACTCCTGCTCCCTTAAGCTGATCAAACAAGTCATCAATCCTGGACAAAGGGTACTTGTTTTTGATAGTGACCTCATTAAGTTCTCTGTAGTCCACACACATGCGCTGACTACCATCCTTCTTCTTAACAAACAACACTGGTGCTCCCCAAGGGGATGAACTTGGTCTGATGTAACACTTATCCAAAAGCTCTTGAATTTGCTTCTTCAACTCTGCTAAATCATTGACAGGCATCCGATAGGGTCTCTTGGAAATCGGAGCGGTACCTGGTACAAGCTCAATCAGGAACTCAACCTCTCTCTGGTGGCATACCCGGAAGGTCCTCTGCAAACACATCAGGGTACTCGCTGACGACTGGTACATCCTCTAACTGGATCACTTTGCTCTGGCAAACCATGACTGACTCTGGCTGACACTCGCTGGCTGTAAACTGTACCTTAGTCCCATCTGAATTGGTTAAGGTTACTGCTCTGCTCCCATAGTCTAACACTGCCTGCTGCTTCTAAAGCCAATCCATACCCAAGATTACATCTAGGGACTAGATATCCAACAAAATCAGGTCGGCCCTGAACTCAACTCCCTGAATGGTTATCCTAACTCCTGGACAACCTAGGTTCGATCTCAACTCGGAACCGGGGATTGGATTAAAAGAACAGATCCAAGAGCAACAGTTTTCAAATGTTGCTTTAAAGCAAAACTCCGAGAAACAAACGAATGTGAAGCTCCAGAATCAAACAAAACTGTAGCAGAAAATGAATTGACTAGGAACTTACCGATCACAACCTCTGGTGCTGCCTAGGCCTCCTCTGCGGTGACGTGGTTCACCTGGTCTCTCACCACCGGTGTCCTGCTGGCTTGGCCTGATGCCGGGGGTGCTCCTCATCCTGCTCCTGTAGTAGGAGTCTGACCGGGTGTGGCTCCTACATCGAAGTGAACTGGTGTCAGGGCCTGCCTCTGGGGGCACTTGCTAGCATAGTGTCCTGGCTCATGACACTTGAAGCAAGTGACAGACGCTGCTGAATTGTTGTTCTTCTGCTGCTGACCACTGGAACCACTAGGACGCTATCTCGACCGGAATCGACGTGGCGCTTGGGCCGAGTCTCAAAATCGCCGCTGCTGTTATCGCCATCGAGGCACTCGTGCAGGCTGGTAAGAACCAAAATGAGGCCTCTGAGACTGGTGCGACTGTGACCCCTGATGGATCATCCTCCTCTTGCGAGACTCCTCGAGCTCGCGGTGACTCTCCTCAATGAGAATGGCCTTATCCACCATCTGCTGAAAACTGGCATAGTCGTTACCCATGACCTGCACCTTCAAAGCTGGGTTCAAGCCCTTCTTGAACCTCTTTTGATGAGCGGCGTCCGAGGCTACGTCCTCAGGTGCGTAGCAAGCTAACTAAGTGAATTTGTTGAGATATTTACTCACTGACATGTTCTTTTGCTGCAACTCCTGAAACTCATCCTTCTTCATCTCGACCACTCCATCCAAGACGTGGGCGTTATGGAAGGCTGTGGCGAACTATGTCCACGTGATGCTGTTCTGGTCCTTATGGGCGGCACAGTAGTTCTCCCACCACTCTGCTGCTGCTCCCTCAAGCTGATGTGCTGTATACAACACCTTCTCTCTGTCGGTGCACTGAGCCAAGTTCAGTTTTCTTAACCGAATGGATCCAATCATCGGCCTCCAAAGGCTCTGAAGAACTGGAGATGACAGGTGGTCTCGTCCTCATGAACTCTGCATAACTATACTGCTGACGAGGTGCTGGTGGTGGTACTGGCTTCTGGTGCTGTCGCTGCATCATAGCCTGCATATTCTGCATCATTGTCTGCATCATTTGAGTCTGTGCCGCCAAGAACTGACTGAGAGCGGGGTCCGAGGTCGGTGGAACTGGCTACGCAGCACTGCTCTCTGGGTCCTGGTTTGCCTGGCTGTGGCCTGAGGAATTCCTCGTATCAACCATCTTGCTGCTACTCTGAAAAAGGAAACAACTGCTGACTGACCAAGGCAAAAGACGAGGGGAAAAAGCATAGTAAGAGGTAAATTCGTCTAAGGGGGTTTTGTTAATGGAAACCTAAACTAAACAAAACACTTAGCCAAAAAGGCACTCACACTATCTAATCTGAAGGCTCCCACTCGGGTCCTGACAAATAGGGCACACTACTCTTGTCCTCTGAATCGCTGTAGACAACCCACGAGTTGCGAATCAAGCGCATCGCTTCCCGATCGGGACGGGTTGAATTGCCGAAGATATACTCGACGATCACCGGTGATACGACGTCTCCGCTCTGGGCTCGGCGGTGTAGGCGACGGTAGAGGTATTGGCGACTGCGGTCGGGGTTCCTCCCTGACTGGCTCTGGTAGTCTAGGGATAACTCCATACTGCTCTTTGAACTTCCGGATGAGTCTGGCCATGTTGATCTTGTATAGCTTGTAAAGGCGTCGGATGGCTCTGTACGCAACTCCATGTGCTGACTCCTCTCCACTGGCACCGGTATTCTTGAAGCCGTGATGTAGAACCTGCTTGCTGACTCATGTGGTGAAGTACAGCCGGGTGATGCTCCCGATGCGTTGGCCTTTATCCTTCTCATCCTTGGTGAGATAAACTGGTAATCTCTTCAATCCAAGGCTCCGCAACAGAATGCGAAGAAGTGTTCTCCATCCTCCCGACGGGCAGAAAGAAGCTTGGGACATCTAATGCATTTATAAAGGAAAGATCAGTTTAAAACTTTGTAAAAACAAATGTCACAAGAGTGGGGCGAAGAACGAGAATTCTGAAGAATGAGGTAAGAGGATAGGGATATTACTAAATATCAAATTTGGTTGGTTTGATTTAGAAAATAAGTTTTTGGCTAAACAACCATTCTAATTAGGGCTTCGTTCTACAGTCGATATGGCTCTGATACCATCTCTGTCGAGACCCGAATATGCAAATTCGAACTCTCTGCGTAAACTGCACTAGTCCAGAATCACGCTAGTGAATACTGTCAAACATAGATGTAATCACAACCATACACACGATATAATAAAGGGAAAACTCAAATATCAATAAATCTCAAAGGTACGACCTTATAGTCAAGCCTACAATATCTCTAGCCGGAAGGGCTTTAAAACTAGCAGCGGAAATCCAAAATAAAGCATAGCGGACAATCGACAAGCCCACAAGCTATCGAGTGGAGAACAAAGCCTAATCCGTGAAGTCGTCGAAGTACTCTCCTTCTAGAACCTCCTGCTGATAATACTCCTCGCCCTCAATTGAGCAACATAGGTGTAAAGCCGTGAGTATATTGGTACTCAGGAAGTCGTTTGTAATAAATAAATGCAATATAGTATGCAAGGCTTACCAATGGAAGGCTGAAAGGTTAATTTGCATAAAAGACATTTCACAGTAAATATGATAGATTGAAAGCGAACTTTAAATGAAAACGATAATAATAAATAATCAAGGGAATGAACATAAACCACTTGTGAACATCCCATTTACAAGCTAAACCAATAGTGAACTACTTGTCCACTTCCAACATAAACCACCAAGTTTAAAAATGATAACACTAACCCTCGTGTGAAATCACTGAGCATTGTCCATGACCGAGGACGCGGCTATTCGAATAGTTTTACACTCTGCAGAGGTTGCACAACTGTACCCACACGATGTGATTAGCCTTGATATCAGGAAATCACAACAAGGCCTTTACGAAGTTCAATCCCAACCTAATCTTGCCCGCTAAGGTTTCGCATCACACCCCCCCTTGCGCCACATGGAAATCAGCAACCATGTTCATCTCATTGGCAAGATTAAGTTGAAACCTCCCAAATTAGTCAGCCAGGTCTATCCCATACTAGACATGTGGTTTGCACGATAAAGCTCAGATCAATGGCGCACAAAGTTAAGTCCTTAATTCTACCTGGGCGAGGCTACCATATCCCCCGAAGTGAACCTGCACTTCCCCCTTTACTGCACGATCACTCGCCCGAGTGCAAAACCAAGTTTGTATAACCACGCCAATGACACACCAATGTCATGGCACAAATTTTAATAAACGTGGCACCAACCACAGTTCCATATATCATTAAGTCAAATTAATAATTCACATGTGATGATGGAACCATTCGTAAACTTAAGGAAGGCTAAGCAATTCTATCGTATCAAAACCAGGCGGCAATTAACATAGCATCACCAAATAATAACCCAACCGAAGGTGACAATGGCATAAGGGTATTCCAAATTATCGAGGGATAATCAATCGGGGACAATAACTACTAAATACAAGGTTTGAATAAAAATAGCGATGCAATATAATTTAAAACAAAATAATTAAATAATAGATTGCAAACTAGTTCCAACATGATCAAAGGACACGAATTGCCTTGGTTATGCTCAGCAAGGTACTCTTGGTCCTCGGGCGTAGATCCTGCTCCTCGAGAATCCGAATCTAACGAGAGAGAAATCGACCAAAACAAGAAAAACACATAAAATGATAAGCAAATGAACTCCAAAAATCCTAAAACCAAAAGCTAGAGCTCGATTTTAGATGAATTTAGAAAAAAGAATGGGGTCAATCGGACCTAGGACGGAGCAGAACGAACTCTCGAAAATTAAACCCTAAAGATAAATCAAAAAAATCGGAAATCACACTGTGCTGTGAACCCGGCGCACGGAATAACCGATCCATGGTGAACCCGGTCCACAGAACAGTGCATGCGGGCGGTGGCGCTGACGTGGCACGCGCTGGTGCTGCCACGTGTCAGCTGATGTGGTGCTGACGTGGCACTGGGGCACGGTCTTTGCTGATGTGGTGCTAACGTGGCGTGCCACGTGGCAGGCCACGTGGACTAGGGCTGACGTGGCTGCCGCGTCGGCTAGGGCTGACGTGGTAGGGCTCGAGTGCGGGCGGCGGGGACGGGATCCGACGACTCAGGAGACAACGCGCGGCGCGATCTGAGCCGTCAACTCAGATCTGGATGGACGACAGGGGTGAGGTGGCTCGGAGGCGGGACGGCGGTCGATGGCCGACGCGTGGCTCGGGGCGCACCGCGCGAAGCGTCGCGCGCGGGCGCGGGTGCGGCATGGAGACCGAGGGGCGGTGCGGGGCGCAGGGTCCGGCGACGGAGAAAGCGACGGCGACGGGGAAGAGGGAAGTGGCGGAGGGGTCACCGGCGGGGTATCGGCGGCGGCGACGACTCCGGCGGCTGCGGGCGAGGATGGGGATGCACGGGCGGCGGCGGCGCAGCTCTGGGGACGGCGGCGCGAGGTGAGAGAGCGGAGGCGAGGGTGGCGCAACGGCTTGCACGCGAACGGAGGCAAGAACTCGTATAAAAACACGCAAACCGAAGAAACCGATCCGGACGCGGCACGAAGCGGGCGCGAACACGGTCGGTGCACACGGACAGCCAGGATGAGGCCACGTGGCACGGGCGTGGATTCGACGGTCGCGGGCGGGCGACGCTAGAGTTAGGGTTGTCGCGGGGCGAGCGCGCGGGCGCGGGCGCGAGCTGGTGCCGCCGCATGCGACTGCGGATGCATGACGCGAGGGCGGCTGCGGGATCGGGCGGTGGGGGAGTGAGGTAGGCGGGAGCGAGGGCAGGGCAAGCGGGGAGCGGGCCGGATGGCGACGTGTGGCGGGGGAGGCTGATCGGGCGGCGGTGAGGCGCGCGGGAAAGGGTACGGCGGCGGCGCGCGGCAACCGTCGGATGTCCGACGCGTGCAATAGGGAGGATCGGGCGGCTGAGGAGATTTTCCCTATTTCTTTTATTTCTAGAAATTCAAATAAACTCCAAAAAGCTCTAGAAAAATAGCAAATAAATCCCAAAAATTCCCCAAAAATACCAAAAAATTCCTTGAGACCTGAAGAATCTAAATAAAATATTTTCAACTTATGTTAATGTTTATTTTATTCAGATTAAATCATTTTAAATTTCAAAAATTCATTTGAAGCTTGATTTAATTTCAAAAAATTCAAGAAAATTTATTTTTGGAAATTGGGCTTTATAAACTTTAGAAAAATAGGATGTTACACTTACTCAAGGTTTGAAATAAATACCAAATAAATCCAAATAAAAGCTCACAAAATTTTGGGATGTTGCAGGTAGAATAGAATGGTTGAATCCTAAGGACTTATCTTAAATAACCAGTAATTTTAAAATGTTTTGCTTACCCTTACCTCTCAATCTTTGCTTACTCTTTATCTCTCAATTCTCCCTTACCTTTATGACTTTACCTAAAAAACTGTTTATAATTATTCTCTTGTTCAAATGACTATAGATGAACAACTATCAAGACACACCACGGGACAAATGGAGTGAAGCCCTTCATTAGCTACTCTGCTGGTTGGGTTTTCAATGTCGAGCTATCTACACGCACCAAGCGGACTATTGTGGAGATTAGATAATGAGATATCGTGCAACTTTGCTCCTCACCAAGCAAACTGGACAAGGGAGTGTCCGCTACTATTTTAAAGGAATCAATTCTTCATTTGAGGGTGCTAAGCAATACGCTAATCATAAAGCAGTTCTTGGACTCTGCCGCCACTTCAATCTTTGCCTTGAAGGATCATGCTTTGTACCTCGACATCCACAAAGGATCACACCAAGATAACCTCTACCCCTGTAGGTTAAGTGTTTAAGCTAGCTAGTGGACGATGTTTTGAGCTATCAGTTTCCTCTTTTGTCAATAGCCATAACTATTACCAGTTATTTCATTAATAAAGCTTTTCTAAGATGGTATTTTTTGTTGGGTTGTGCAAAATTTTCCCAATTCCCCCTTTGCCTTCAGTCTACTCTTCCCTAATCCTTGGAAGCATCAAGAAGATGGTGAACACTAGAGATAATGGCAATGACAATGTAATATTCTGAACGTCTTTACGACGTCCATGTGAATGTTTAGTGGAATCGTGGAGTTTCCTGATTTTTTGGTGAATCGCGGGAGGTGGGAATAAAATTACGGAATTGTCCAAAGTGGAAACAGAAATTAAATAATTAGAAATTCAGGTTTTGTGCTGTCTAGAGGGGTGGACTAACTACTTTGGGCCAGCCAGTCCAAAGGGCCAACCACACCCCCTCCCACCACCCAAAACCCTAGCCGCCCCCTTATAAGTCCCTTTGGCCGCACCCCTCCCCCTTTTTCCCTCTTGGCCGCCACCCCCACTTCCCCTTGTGCCTCCACACCTCCTCCAAGCCTGCTGCCCTGTGTTTGCTGCAAAGGAGAGGCCAAAGAAGAGAAGGGAGAAGAGAAGGAAGAGAAGGGAGAAGAAGCAGGGGAGAAAAGAAGAAGAAGGGTGATCTTGAGGGATCCCCTAACCTCAATTCTCCCTGTTTTGGATGTAATTAGGGTTCATGGCTCGATATTAGTAGAGGTCTAGCGGGGTAATTAACCGATTAGTGTTAATCTGCTGTCTGCACGTAGATTATTGCGAGCAGCGCATCTGTTTGTATAGATTAAAGCATTAAGATGATTTTTTTCTGCAGATCTGGTCAACATGAAAGTTGTCGAGGATGTCGGGAACTTTTTTTGATCTGGTCAACAATTTTTTAGATTTTTTGGCCATGGGGTTTGGGCGCAGCAAAGTTGGAAACTTTGTTATGTAGTAGAGTAGTCAGAAATAGGTTGCTGTTCAGGTGTAGTTTCAGAGGGGTAAATGAATTTTATAATTTTTGCCATAATAACAAAAGTTGTAGGAAATCTTCTAAACTAGCTTCTGTAAGAAAATCATGATTTTTAGATCATTATACAGAAGGTGGGATTCGTTAGAAGTTTGCCGGCCAGATCACCAAAGCAGAGTATGTCCTTTGTTTTACGCGGTATTTTACACCCCTTTAGTAGTAGATTAAAAATAGGGTATCTACTTGAAAGATGTAGGATTTTCTCTGTATATTCCAGAAATATCATCATTTGCTATGCTTGGCCTAGTAGATTAAAAGATACAAAAAAAACAAGCAGTGTTGCAGTGGGCTGGGCATAGGATCAACAAGCTGAGAGGGTATTTGTCGGGTTTTGGCTTATCGGCATTTTATTTCCTTAAGTTATAGATACCTTGCTGTAGTCCGGTGCTGAGGGATGGTTTTTGGATAGGTGGCTTCGCTCTTGACCGGGTTTGAGCTCTTCGCTTCTTTGGTAAAGTCAAGTAAACATAGCGGATGATACTACCGTTTAACTCGTTAATTCTACTACATTCACATAGATAATTCTTTAATCTGAGATGCTTTCCCGATGCTACATGCTTTATTTAATGTCGTAGCATTTTAAGAATCCAATGTTTATGCTCTCGATGGATTAATTGTGGTTAGGTGGTACTGTTCTTATTGAAACAAATATGGTTATGGGGTAGTATTCTTTTTGAATGTATTGTGGACTATGTGGTAGTATTCTTTATACATATATTGTGGTCTATGTGGTAGTATTTTTATGAATCAATTGTTTATGATCTTAATGAATCAAATGTGGTTTATGTGGTATTACACTTAATGAAACAAATGTGGTTATGGGGTACTATCCTTTACGAAGATATTGTGGTCTATGTGCTAATATTGTCTTTGAATATATTGTGGTCTATGTGGTAGTATTTGTCATGAATCAATTGTTTATACTCCTGATGGATCAATTGCGAGATTATGTGGTATCGTTCTTAAAGAATCATATGTGGATTAAGAGGTAGTATTTTGATGAATATATTACTGATCTTTGTGGTTAAATTCTTATAATCATGTATATCATATCATACATATCAGCTGTGACCATACCGGTACTGCATCGTACATTGCCGTCGTACGATGCACACTCTTACCTTGTTGGGTAAGGGTGCAGTGGATCATATGTATTCATATGTATTTTCATTGTGAATGGATCATTTCATACTTATGCAATGTGTTGTGGATAAATTATTTGCATACAAATGCAACTTTTTAGCTTTTTATGTGGAATTGACTCATGAGAGTCCCTTGTGATATAAGGAATGTGGCTGTGGTCGTGGAACCCCCCTTGTGGTATGGTAGGGGATGTGATTGTGGCATGAGGTATTTCTCTTGTGGTAACTATTGTTAGTGGTTGTGGTTATGGAAAAGAATAAGGTTAGTGAGAAAAATATGTTGATGCTTTATTGATGCTGGTAGTAGTGATGGTTACGGTTATGAAGTAGGCAATCAAGACCTAATTGCTAATGTTTTGTAGTTGTTGGTAGTAATGGTGGTTAAGCCTATAATTGTGGTTAATATGGAAAATAAATGTTGATACTTAAACTGTTGTAGTTTAATTAACTTATTAAATAGTTTGCTTGCTAAAATTTTTATCTCACTCTTGTCCCCCCTCCCTTTCCAGGTGATCCTTGAGCATGCATGGGAAAGGTAGAGCAGCACAATACAATTGCACACCATCTTACGATTTATGTTGTAATGACTATGAGGAGTCTCTAGTTATTTATCTTTTTTCCTCATTGTTTATCACTTTTAATTAATAATGCTAGACTGTGGTTTACTTTAGTTGGTTAAAACTATTACTGGTTGTTCCTTAATTAATAGTTTTCCATTACCTTTGTTTCATTATGCTTCTGCTTAGCTAATCATGTTTTAGGAGATGTTGCCAATTTATTTGGCTAGTTGTGGAGTGGTTTAGTGGCATCCCAGGGTAATGTGGGTTCTGGGGTGTTACAGACAGCAATAGTGACAACAACGGAGCTCATGGAGGCTGATCCGCTCCCATCCCTCCACTTCCTGCTAGTGGAACTAATTGGGCTCAGATGATGGCTAACCAGAATCAACTCATTCAACTACTAGTTTAGACCATCAGCAACTCTGCACAACCTACTCTGCCATCGGTCCAAGCTCCATAATCAACAATCAAGACTATCAAAAATCTTGAGGATGCGTCCCCTGACCTTCTCCAATAGCACTGACCCCATGGACAGATGATTGGCTCAGAACCATAGGAAAGAAGCTAGACATTATCTAATACAGTGATCGGGAAAGGGTTCTATTTGCTTCTCATCAACTAAATAGACCTACTTCAGAATGGTGGGACAACTACATAACCACTCATGCCAATGCATAAGCCATCACCTGGAACAAGTTCGTGCAGAACTTCCGTAAAACTCACATTCCCATTAGCACCATCATTCTCAAGAAGAGGGAATTTCGAGCTCTAAGTTAAGTAGGTCACTCTGTGAATGAATACTTGTAGAAGTTTAACCAACTGATGCGTTATACACCAGAAGACGTTGCTACCAATGAAGCCAAGCAAGAAAGATTCCTAGAAGGACTTAATGATGCTTGTCCGTTCAACTTCTCTCTAACGACTATGCTGATTTCCACCCGCTTATCAGCAAGGCGATCTGCTAGGAGTCCAAGCACTAGGAGATAGAGAGCCGAAAGAGACAGATGTCTGCCTAGCACATGAACCCTGGAAGCTTTCCCAAAGATAGAAGGACTCCACCGCAGGCTAATAGATTCCAGTCGTCATTTTCAACCAGAGAGCTAATGTAATATCCTGAACGTCGTTTCGGTGTCAGTTTTTAAATTAATCGCGGAGTCGCCCGGATTTTCAGTAAATCATGGGAGGTGAAAATAAATTCTTCGGAATGGTCAAAAATAATAAAAAGAGAATTAAAATAATTAATTAAGAGGTTTTGAGTTGTCCGGAGGAGTGAGCCAGCCACTTTGGGCCCGCTAGCCCAAATGGGGGCCCGTACCTCCTCCCAAACCCTAGCACCCCCTTTATAAACCCCTTGGGGAGCCCTCCCTCCCCTTTTTCCCACCCCAAGCCGCCACCCCCCCTGCCTCCTTGCACCTCCCCTTTGCCCAAGTGCTGCTGCAAGGAGATGAAGGAGAAGAAGGAAGAAGGGAAGAGGAAGGAGAGGAAGAGAGGGAAGGAGAAGAAGGGAAGGAGAAGGAGAGGAAGAAGAGGGTGATCCCAATCCCCTAGGTAATTCTTCCTCATCTTAATCTCTCTGTTTTATGCTGAATTTAGGGTTCTTAGCCCCAGTTTTGAAGGGTTTAGCAATTTAGAGAACCCCGATTGGCTGTCTGTAGATCAAATCGTGCGATGTTACTGTTCATGTAGTTTCGACCCCTACATCGATTTTTCCCAAGGGTCTCCCCAAAAGGAAAAACGTAGAGGACGACGATATGCATCTACTGTATTTTTTTCAGATTTTTTGGCCACGTAATTTAGGCGTACCAGGGTCTGGAATCGCGCTGTCCGTCAGGGGTGCAGTCAGGGACAGATTGCTGTTCAGATGGGAATTAGGGGTAGAAGATGAATTTTAAATTTTTGTCCACCATTGAGAAAGTTGTAGAGAATTCAGCAATCTAGCTTCTGTAAAAGAACCAGAATTTTTAGAGCCTTGATCTGTTCTGGGGACGTATTACAAGTCGGCTGTCTAGACTTTCAGAGCAGAGGACGTCCTCTGTTTTGTGCATTAGATATCACCTTGTTAATGACAAGATAAAAATTTGTGATCTACATGAAAAGTGTAGGTATTTAAGTGAGAAATCCAGATATATATCTTTTGCTGTGATTAGTTTTATATTTTTAAAGATAAGAAAATATTAAGCAGCACCACTGCAGTAGGAATATTGTAGAACCGTTACGCGGGGAAGGATGTTGTGGGGTTTAGGGTTTTGGCGACACTTTTCTTTGAGAGTCGTGATTGTATTGCTGTGTATTGTGCTGAGAGGTACCTTTTTGGATAGGCGGATTTGCTTCTGATCGAGCGTGATCTCGTCACCTCGTCAGTAGAGGCAAGTAAACGTAGCGGATGTGCTACCGTTTAACTCGTTATTCTTACTACTTGCAATATGCATGATTTACGTAATGCTAAATGATATGCCATGATTACATATTTTCTAAGGAAGAATGTGGTAGCAAGATATTAATCAATTGCCATGTTTGGATGAGTTTTGGTAGTATTGTGGTAATTTGCTTAATAAGCTAATTGTGGTATATGAAAGTAAATGCATAGTAGTTATGATGATATTTCCTTATTGTTAAATTCATGAGAATCATATTGATGCCCTTGAAGTGGGTATTATTGTGGCTTTAGTGGTAGTATTCTTAATGAATACTTGTGGTCGTATTGTGGTCTTTGTGGTAGAATACACTATAGATTGATTGATTTTGATCTTGGTGAACCGATGGTGGAATATGTGGTTGACCTTCGTGGTTAAATTCTTGTGGTTTATGATTATCATATCATTCATAATATGTCATGATATTGCATTGTGGATGTCACCGCTTATAGCCGCGATCAGACGGCAGTAAAGATCGCATTGTCAGAATACGATGCACACTTTTACCTTGTTGGGTAAAGGTGTAGTGGAGCATAGCATGCATATGCATTGCATTGTGGAAAGATCATTTGCATCCTTATGCAATATATTGTGGTGAAGTTATTTTACAAACAACTGCAACTTCATAGTTGTAATGTGAAATTGGCTCGTGAGAGCCACTTGTGTATGAGGAAAGTGTCTGTGGTTGTAGATTGTGGTTCATCCCTTGTGGTACGATAGGGGGTTGTGATTGTGGTATGAGATTCTTTTCTCTTGTGGTAAGTGGTGATAGCAGTTGTGGACACGAGGAATAATAAGGTTAGTGAGGTAAATCGTGTTAATGCTTTATTGTCATTGGTAGTGGTGGTGGTGGATGATATGAAGTAGTTAATCAAGATTCATTTGCTAATATTTTACAATTGCTGGTAGTAAATATGGTTGATGCAATAATTGTGGTCGTTTGGGAAATGGATATTGATGCTTAATATCATTGTAGTTTAATTAGTTTGTTAATGAATATGGATGCACATTGTAGATGTGGACATGTGAATACTTTAATGATGTTGTATATTTGTTTGTAGTCTGAATAGCCTGTTGAACAGTTTACTTGTTGAGATTTTTATCTCACCCTTGTTTCCCCCCCCCCCGACAGGTGATTCCTGAGCATTCATGGGATGGGTAGAGTAGCACCACAATAATGCACTTGTTTCATCAATTCATGCTGTAATAAAGTCGATAGATTTCTAGCCAAATGCCTGTCTATCCATAGATGGTTGTTTTATTTAATAATGATGATCTTGTAAACTATTCTTGATTTAATCCGCTCGAGGTTGTTATTGAACTTGTTACCATTATCTTATTTCCCTTAGTTGCTTATGCTTCCGCTTAATGCTTCTTGTCTAGAAATTATTGCCGAAATAAATTATCTTGAAATTTTTTGGCTAGCTGTAGAGTGGTTTAGTGGCATCCCAGGGTGATGTGGATCCTGGGGTGTTACAGCTAGTCCCTGCCAACCCTTCTTCCAACATCGAGTCTAAACTATTCGAATAGCCGTGCTCACGGTCGAGTTAGTTCTATTTCAAAAACATTTGCAGGATTGGACTAAAATCTCAGTGAAGGGAAGTACTTCACTGTGTTGGATTTTTTTAGGAGGGATGTACTCCAGCGTTGGCTAATTAGGGTGGATGTGGCCCAGTAAACCAAAACTAAGCATTGGTGGATGGAACCATGTAATCGGTGGATGGAACCGTCTACAATATAATTATTGCATTTAATTTATTTTTGCATTACTCAACCACCTGCTAAGTAGTAGGCTTTTACTTATGTATTTGTCAAAAATAGCTTTGTGCAACTCAAATTAAGCCCTAAGCCATCTGTTGAATAGCCTTGCATGATATACTACTGCACTTTGTGTGTTGACTTGCGGGGCACAGTTGCAAGTGCTCACTCTCGCTCTCAACCCCCTTTCAGAAGCAGAGCAGCAGAGGCATTATGACTATTATGAAGATCAAGACCCTCAAGGTGAAGGAGACCATGGAGACGAATAGTCCTAGTAGTCTTAGTAGTCTCTTTCCCATCGTTCAGCAGACCATTCTGGATACCAAGTGAATTCCGCTTAACAGCTTTGGTTAACAGTTGAATTCACTTGGGCTGTCCCTAGTCGCTGCCTGTCGGGAAATGCGCCTTCCGTATCGTTGAACTTTTGCTATTTTCCGCTGTCTTTTGTTGAATGAACTACTTGGCCTGACGGCCTATTGTATGGATCTTCTCTATTCCAGTTAATGTAATATTAAGTGACCCGTGTATGAGATGATCCAGCGATGTAACTGTGAGGCATTATCTACTGATCCAGGGAATAATGCAGGTAAATCACAGAGATCTGGGTTGCCAAAACCTGGGTCTGACAGAGCTGGTATCAGAGCATACGACCGTAGGCAGCCTTAGCTAGAATGGTCATGATTGGGATAAAAATTTATTTTTAAGTATAAACTTAAAAATTGATGTGCAATTAAATGCTTTACTTACCCTTTTGTTGCTTTATCAAAAAGTTTTCTCTTCTGTGTCTAACTCTTGGTTTAAAATTTGTAGATGGCAAACCCACCTACTCCTGCTTGGGACCTTCTCTCTCACTTGGAGGCCGAGGGGGGATTCGTCGACTTACTGCGTCATCTGATGTAGTATGTTCGCTACCGTCGACAGCCCATCTTCCGTGGCCACTGCACTAGGTTTCAGGATCGGGAATCCTGGACAGTGCACGTCTTCATCTACACTAGGGACGGAGACCAGGACATGGTCCCCATAGTTACCCCAGCCACTTTTCCTAGGATTCACCTGCGTGATGCGGTGCAGGATGCTACTTTCTTCGGGTTGGCGCAACTGATGCACATAAACGGAGAGGCCATGACCGTGTCGCCTTTCTGTTTCTATCCGATACTTTGTATGGATGCTACTGACCCGGATCCGTTGGGAGAGCCGATTGACGATCCTCGTCTTTCGCACCAAGTGGATCTGACCGAGGCATAGGTGGATTCACATAGCCAGGCCTTGAGAGAGATCCGAGAGCTCCTCACTTTTCTGGCAGCCAGTTACAGGAGGATTGACACACTTCAAGCTCAGTTGGCCAGTACAGATGCCGCTCTCACTTTTGCAGAGCGAGAGCGGATCGCCGCAGAGGCGGAGTTGGAGAGACTGCGGTCCTTAGCAGACTATACCCCGTCCTCTCCATCTTACATGCCGTCCTCACCAGTGATGGCACCAGCACCAGCCCCGACGCCAGCCTCAACACTACCAGTACCTGCAGCTCCTCCAGCGCCCCCAGTGTCGGTAGCTCCTCCAGTAGCACCAGTTCCAGCAGCACCAGTTCCAACGGTACCAGCAGTTGCATCGGCCTCCCTTCAGTCATTCTACGGCATGCTTATTCCTCTCCCTGCTCCCACCGCGAGAGGCTCTGCACCCTCCCTCCTTGTGGGGCCCTGCCTTCGTCAGACTGCTAGTAAGAGTGTGCGTCCACCTCCAGGCTTCACTTTGGCAGACGCAGCAGGACCCAGCCGCGGAATACGCCGTTCCCGTTCCCCGACCAGCTCCCGCTCCCGTACAGCTAGCCCATCCCAGCGGTCCAGCCGCAGCCGCTCCCGGGGTTGTTCAGGGTGTGGAGGAGACCACCCTTAGATAGGTTAGAGGGGTTAGTTGGTTAGAGCTACCATCTTTTGGTTCTTCTTTTGTTCTTGTAAGATACCCTTGTAGTAGGTGTGGTGTAAGGGCTAAGACCCTATGGACTCTGTAAAAGTCCCCTTTTGTACTATAAACTTGCTAGTTGTTAAATGCTTTTTATTGCATTACTTTTCTAAATTTTGTTGATTTCCTACAGTACTACTAGAGGGCTAGTAAACCCTCTTATACTCTCTCGCCCCTCTTTCTCTTTTGCGATAACCTATTTCTATGGATGCAGATGCCACCAAGAGTCGCTCCTCAAGAGCAAGGACGAGGCCGAGGTTGCGGCAGAGGCCGTGGCAGAGGCAGAGGCCGTGGTCAAGGCTTACCACTCCCTCCACCAACACCTCCAACCACAACTCAAATTCTAGCTCAGCAAACTCAGATTCTTCATGCAATGTTGGCTAGTCAACAAGCGGGCTCATCTAATAAAAGTTCAAAGCTGGCTGACTTTCTTAGAACTCGACCTCAAACTTTTTCATCTGCCAGTGAGCCCTTAGAGGCAGATGACTGGTTAAGAGATACAGAGAAGAAACTTTGCCTAGCACGATGTCCGGATGAAGATAAAGTGGACTTTGCTACACATAAACTTAAAGGCGCTGTTGCCGCCTGGTGGGAAAATTACCTTGAAACCCGCACCAGGAAAAAGTCTTCCGAAGAAGAAGGAGAAGAAGAGGAAGTAGCCGAAACTCCTACTTCAGACCCTCAGCATTCAGATCAGCAAGCTCAAGATGATGCTGAGGCAGAAGAAGAGGAAGAAACGGAAGAGATAGGTGACAGGGTGGCAAGTCAACCCAAAGCTATTATTTCATGGGAAGAATTCAAAGCCGTATTCCGGCAGAATTCTGTGCCCACTGGCATAATGAGGATGAAAAAGAATGAATTTCGAACTCTAAAGCAAGGAAACATGACTATGAGTGTGTACCTCACAAAATTCAATCAGCTTGCTCGTTATGCTCCCAAGGATGTTGCGGATGAAGAGGAAAAGATTGATCGATTCTTAGAAGGTATGAACGAGGAAATGCGATCCCAGTTGATTCTTCATGATCACCCAACTTTCCACCATTTGATCAACAAAGCTCTCGTTTGTGAAAATGAGAGGAAGCAGTTGGAAGCTAGTCGAAAGCGAAAATGGGCTGCCCATCGATCTCAAGGTAGTTCTCAGTCATGAGCACCATACCAAAGCAAAATACCTTTTAAGCAATGAAGAACGTCAGGCTTTCGAGCTCCCGCCCCGTCTCAGCAATCTAGTGGCGGTACTGCCAAGATACTCCGTCTGACTGGACAAATCTCTGCAACCAATCCCGCTAACAATTTGCACTGCTTTAACTACGGGGCAAAAGGGAACTTCGCTAATAGGTGCCCAGATCGCCAATCTGCGCCCGCCAGGACAAATGCAAGTATAGCCCCAGCCAAGGTATCATCAGTAGCACCAAGCAAAGGAGGCCAAGCATCCCAAGTCTCCCGAACTGCATCATCTCAGCATCAAGGTCATGTTAACCATGTAACGGCTGAAGGGGCTCAGGACGCACCAGGAGTGCTAATGGGTATGTTCTCAGTTAACTCCATACCTGCTCAAGTTTTATTTAACTCTGGAGCTTCACACTCTTTTATTTCGGGAAATTTTGTAGCCAAGGCCAAACTACCTACCTATAAGCTAGTAAGGCCAGTGTTACTTAGTTCTCCAGGGGCATCTTTGACAGCCACTTTAGTAACTCCCAAGGTGGATATTACCATGGAAAAATTGGGGTTTGTGGCCAACCTTTTAGTTCTACCATCGCAAACCTTGGATGTTATTCTGTGGATGGATTGGTTATCAAAATATCAAGGGATGATAGACTGTGCAAACAGGAAGGTAGTGCTAACCCAAGAACCAGGGAAGGAGGTACACATCAAGGTGAACCATTTTCTTTCCAAACCATTAATTCATCACTTGGAAGAGATACCCCTAGAGCATATGGCAGTAGTTTGGGAATACCCTGATGTCTTTCCAGACGAGTTACCTGGAATGCCACTAGATAGAGAGGTGGAATTCATAATTAACTTAAAACCAGGGATTGCTCCTATGGCAAAGAGGCCCTATAGGATGCCAGTAGACGAACTCAAGGAACTAAAGCTTCAACTCGAGGAGTTGCAAGAAAAAGGATACATCCGACCTAGCTCATCTCCATGGGGTTCACCTGTGCTCTTTGTTAGGAAGAAGGATGGTACCGCAAGGTTGTGTGTGGATTACCGTGCCCTTAATGAAGTAACCATTAAAAATAAATACCCCCTGCCAAGGATAGATGACTTATTTGATCAACTCGCCGGTGCTACCATATTCTCCAATATCGACCTGAAGTCAGGTTATCACCAGCTGAAGATCAGGTCCGAAGATATCCCAAAGACAGCTTTTACCACAAGATACAATTTATTTGAATATACCGTGATGTCCTTTGGACTTACCAACGCTCCTGCATATTTCATGAACCTGATGAATAAAGTGTTCATGAAATTTTTGGACCAATTTGTAGTGGTATTTATTGATGACATTCTGGTTTATTCTAAAACACCAGAGGAGCATGCTGCACATTTGCGAACAGTCCTAAAGACGCTTCGCAAACATCAGCTGTATGCAAAGTATAGCAAGTGCGCCTTTTGGTTGCAAGAAATCAGCTTTCTGGGTCATGTTATTTCATCGGGGGGTGTAGTTGTTGACCCTTCCAAAGTAGACACTATTCTGGAATGGAAGCAGCCAACCTCGGTTACCAAAGTGCGTAGTTTCCTTGGGCTGGCAGGATCCTACAGGCGCTTTATAGAAAGTTTCTCCAAGATCTCCAGGGCAATGACTCAACTCCTGAAAAAGGAAAAGAAGTTTGAATGGACTAAGGACTGTGAGGAAAGTTTTCAGGAATTGAAAACAAAACTTACCTCTGCTCTAGTTTTGATCTTACTAGATATCCATAAAGACTTTGAAGTGTATTGTGACGCCTCTCACCAGGGTCTGGGGTGTGTGCTCATGCAAGATAGGAAGGTAGTGGCATATGCCTCCAGGCAACTTCGACCTCATGAGGATAATTACCCTACTCATGACCTAGAGTTAGCAGCTGTGGTGCATGCATTAAAAATATGGCGGCACTACTTGATTGGAAATCACTGCAACATATATATCGATCACAAAAGTCTCAAGTATATATTCACACAGAATGACCTCAATCTCAGACAAAGGAGATGGTTGGAATTAATCAAGGACTACGATCTGGAAATTCATTACCACCCTAGCAAAGCTAATGTAGTAGCTGATGCATTGAGTCGAAAACCTGGATGTAATCATATCCTAACTCAACAAATTTCATATTAAAATATATCCTTAAAGCTGGTCTCTTGCTAAGGTCACGTCTTAGAGTCATTGTTGCTCTGATACCATTTCTGTCGGGACCCGGAACAACAACTCCGAGCCCCTCTGTGTAAATCGCACTATCCTGTGAAAAGCTAGTGCACATGTGTTTAATAAAGAATGTATATCATGCAAAAATAACCATGGGATATTATTAAATGAAAATACGGCCTTAAGGACAAGTCTTACAATAAGGCACCAGGCCAACAAAGTAAACAAAACAATGGAAATAAAGTAAAGGTGGCAAGACACAGCCCATCCAAACCTCCCACAGCGAATGATCAGAAGACGATCCTACTCACCAAGTAGTCCTCACCGTCGTAGTCGCCTCAAGTCCGGCAACAGATTTAGCAAGGTGAGCACAAAGTACTCCCAAGGTAAGCACATAAAGTACTTACGCAAGTTACACCAGAAATATAATGAGTTGATGCATGCATAGGGATTTCAAAGGAAGCTTAATAGGGTAATGTGCGAAAGCAATACTTGAATTTAAATACAATAACGTAAGTACTAAAAGCTGAATTTAAATACAAGATATGAAACATTGTTTTTAACAGTAATATCGTTAGTGTAGGCTCCAACCCACACTAACCTATCCACGGAATCCACCCGACCATTACCAAATCCAACGCTTGTTTGCCAAAACCAAGTTTTATGAAAATTCAAGTCTAATCTGTGAAGACTCTACTCAAGATGTCCATGACCGTGGACACGGCTATCCGAGATAGTTTGTTACTCGCAGAGGTGTACAACTTTACCCACAAGACATTCCTCTCACTTGAGCCACGCGATCAACACACCGCCTTAGGTGTGCGGCGAGAGTTCATGACAAGGTCGTTCGATGATTCATAGCCAACATAATCACGCCGCCACTAAGGTTTCACCACAACTCGAATCCACGAGTTGGAGCCCCCTCCGTGCCATGTGAGACTTCCCACACCTCACGCCGCTCACATTCAAACCTATAGCGAGACTATAGTTGGAACTTCACAAATTACTTAGCCAGGTCCGTCCCATACCGAACTTGTGGTAGTACGAAGTGACTTTGTAAAATAATTCACAGAAACGGTCCTTAAGTTGATTTAGGCTCAACCACATACCCCCGTGCACGATAATCAACCAGGTGTCACAAAACACGAGGCATACCGGCACCCACCACCTAACCATTAGCCTAAGTCCAAAACATGTTTTTCTATTTTCATTTTTGAACAATTTTCGTAAACCATCCTTCACTCATTGAAGTCAAGTCTTCATTTTTAAAGTCCATCATTTTATGTGAAAGATTGATCCCATCTAAAAATTATACTAAGCCAGGCTAAGCATTACTATAAAAATTTCTAGCCAATACTAGTTTTCAGCTAGGGTGACAAGGTATATGAATTCAAGATTCAAATTGGCCATATACAAAGGATCATGGGTATATCTAAAATTCAAATCAAATTTGAATTACATTTGAATAAAGATACGCATGCATATACAGTAAAACAATATAACTAATTTAAAATATTAGGTTCAACATGGTCAAAGGTGTAACTTGCCTTGATCGAAGTCCTGCTGCGATTCGTCGAATTCAAACTCTCCTAATCACAATATCTAACGAAAAATCAATTCAAAGCAAATTCAAAACAAAAATTCAAATGAAATCCAAATAACTTCCAAAAATTATCAAATAAATGGGGAGACAGAATTTTGAATTTTTGGATGTGGGTCAACAATCTTTAAAAAGGAATTGAGGCTTTTAAAAGAAGTTGGAAGTTTTAATTTAAATTTAAACCTTGGAATTACAAAATATATTCAAATCAAATTTAAATAAATTTCAAAATTTCAAAATTATTCCAGAAATGGATAGATCATGATTTTAGAAAAATTTAGAAATTTGAATGGGTCAATTTGGAGTTAAAATGCAAAAATTATAGCCTTCCAAAGTTTGAATTCAAAATAAAAGAAAAAGGGTATTTTCTGGATTTATTTTTAAACCGAAAAGGATTTATGACGTCAGCACGAATTATTTTTCTAAAGGAAATTATAGATTATGACGTCAGCCCTAGGATTAATATATTCGGCAGAGGTCGACGGTGGGGCCCGGTGTCATGGACCGGTCCATGGACCCGAGGAAGGGTGAGGTGGCAAGCGCGCGCGGGAGCGGGTGGCGCGACGTGGCGCCACGGGTCGCCGCGTGGTCGCCGCGTGGTCGCCACGCCACGCTTTATGCCGACGCATGGCGACGCAGCGCGAGGTGGCGAGGCGTGCGGGTGGCGCCGGCGTGGCGCCGACCGCCGCCACTGGCTGCCACGCCGCCGCTAACTCGCCCGACGGCCGACGTGGCTGGGCGGCGGCGCGCGAGTTCGATGGTCGCCGAGTTCGTGAGCGGCGCGCCGCCGAGGGTACCAAATGACGCGAGAGCGCGGGAGTGCATCGGTACCTTGCGCGAGGCCGAGGATGACCGAGAGGGAAATCGGCGAGAGGGGCGGCGGTCGGAGAAGACTTCACGGCGGCGGAGTAGCTCCGGTGGTGCACGTGCCCGGGGAGGTGGTCGCCGGTGTTCGCCTGGGCACCAGCAAGGTCGGGGAGGTGTCGGCGAGGGGCGAGGGGGCTCGAGCCGGCGGCGATTGCTCGCCGGAGTCGCTTGAGCCGGCGGAGGGAAATCGGCGCAGGGGGACCCTCGGGACTGGATTACGCGCTCTGGAGGCTCGGGGGGGTGGCGGTGTGGTTAGAGGGACCTCAGGGAGGCCCTTTTATAGCCTGGGGAGGGGTGTAACGGTTGCGCACAACTCGCCGGACTTGAAACGGCCGAGGGGGCTTAATGCGATGGCGAGTGGGGCTTTAATCGGGGAGCTAATGCGTGGCACGGATGCGGCGGAGGGGGAATTTGAATTTGCAGGCAGCTCGGGGAATCAATTGGAAAGGAAACCGACGAATTGAACGCTTCGGTCTCGGCATTCATGGCGGCAGCGGGGCGGGGATCGCGCGAGGAAGAAGGAAACCGCGCGGGGAAGAAGGGTCTGACGAGTGGGGCCCACCGGTCAGCGAGAGAAAAAGAAAAGGAAAGAGCGAGGGGGACGGTCGGATGCTTGACGGGTGGCTCGGGGGAGAGATCGGGACCGCTGGCGTGATGCGAAGGGGTAAGTGAAGGGGGACGGCTGAGATTCGATCCGACAACGGAGATTAGATCGGGGCCGGTCGGTGCTTAAGTGGGAAGGGGCGGTCACGATGAGGTACGGCAATAGGGGACGGCTCGGATAATACCACGTGGCGGCAGGAGCGGAGAGGGGAGCGGTGAAGCGGTAAGTTGGTGCGGGCGGCGAGGATTAAATCCGGCGCGGGAGGGGACGGTCCGATCACGCGACACGCGCCGCACGCGAGAGAGGGAAGGCGGGAGAGGTTTAAGTTAGATCGACGGCCGAGGAGAAATCCGCGGCGGAGGGGACGCCGATGGTTGACACCGCGGCGGGAGGGATTTTTGGGATTTTCTTTCTTTTTGATTTTCCAGAAATGCTATTAAGCTTTAGAAAACTCAGAAAAATACCAAATAAATTTTGAAAAATCCAGAAAAATTCAGAGAACTATCTGGAGCTATTCTAGACTTAATAAAAATATGTCCCACTCATTTTAACAAGTATAATTTACAAAGGTACAATTTGATTTTGTAGGGAAGGTTTTAATTCCTTCTAAAATCTAGAAAAATTAATATAATCTCATATTTGACTTAAGGAAGCAAAAATACATTTGTTTTAGCTTTTAGGAATGCAATAAATTTATTTTTGTCTTTCATACAATAAAGTTTATAATTTTTCTCAAATCAGGATTTTAACATAATTCCAGAAAATCCAATAAACTCCAGATTAAATTTTAAATAAAGGGACAAATTTTTGGGATGTTACAAACCTACCCCCCTTAAAGGAAATCTCGCCCTCGAGATTTGCACCGGCTAGCAAAAGAGATGGGGATGGCTGGTCTTTAAATCTTCTTCTCGCTCCCAGGTGGCTTCGTCCTCGGTGTGGTTGCTCCACTGAACTTTGCAGAATCTGATGGTCTTCCTTCTGATCTGACGTTCTGCCGTCTCGAGAATCTTGATTGGTTGCTCCTGATAGGTGAGGTCATCCCGAGGTCCAAGGTTTCAAAGTGCGGCTTGTTCTGTGGGCACTCTGAGGCACTTCTTTAATCGTGAGACATGAAAGACACAGTGCACCCTCGACATGCTTGGCGGCAAGTCTAATCGATATGCGATCGCACCTCTTGGTCGGAATCTTGAAAGGGCCCACATATCGTGGTGCTAGCTTTCCTCTAACTTGAAACCTTTTCACACCTCTCGAGTGGGGATACCTAAGATAGACGTAGTCCCCGACCTCAAAGGTCGTCTCGACGACGGTTATCCGCGTAGCTCTTCCGTCGAGACCGGCTATCTTTAGTCCATCTCGATCTTCTTCACTTGATCTTCTCGCGTCTTGCAGCAGGTTTGGTCCCGCTTGGGGTTCACCTTGCCGATCCCAAGCAAGGGGTTCTGCACTTCGACCATACAAGGCTTCAAGGGTGCCATCTGCAGTCGGCTTGGTAGTCTGTTATTGTACGAGAATTCCGCATAGGCGTTGAACGGTCCCAACTGCTCTCAAATCCAGCGTACAAGCCCTTAGCATATCCTCGAGTATCCGATTAACTCTTTCTCGCTTGACCGTGCATGCGGGATGGTAAGCGATCAAACCGAGCTTACTACCCAACTCTTCGTGCAGCCTTTGCCAAAATCGAGAAGTAAATCGACTACCTCGATCCGACACTATCTTCTTGGGTACGCCATACGGGCACACAATTCGAGACATGTCTGACTCACCAACTTGCTTCTGAATAAGTGGTCTTGATTGGTATGAAGTGAGCCACTTTAGTCAATCATCTATGATTACCCAAATTGAATCATAACCCGATTGCGCCCTTGGGAGTCGGTTATGAAATCCATACCGATTTCTTCCCACTTCCACTCTGGGATCGGCAATGGTTGCAAGAGTCCCGTGGCCTCGATGTTCAGCTTTGACTCGTTGATGTGTGTCGCAGCTTCAATGAACTTTGCGATTTTCCTTTTCATACTAACCCACCAATATCTTTCCTCGGATCTGGTACATCTTGGTACGACACAGGTGGATTGAGTATGGGGTATCATGAGCCTCTTTCGTAATCGGGTTTTGATTTCGATTATTCGGCACACAGATGCGTTCTCGAACCAAACCATGCCATTTTCATCTTATTTGAATCTGGTGCTTTGCCTCTTCTCATATTCTTCTTGATTTCTTGAATATCCTCGCCCACAACTGAGCTTCCTTAATTTGATCCAGTAAGGCGGTCGCACTTCCAAAGGTGGTGAGGGTGCTTGGTCTGTTGGGTTTAGACTTAGACAGGCGACTCCCTCCCCAAGTCGGGTCCGGTCTTCTTCGATATCACCATGTTTGCATAAGACTTCTGCGCTAAGGCATTGGCTACTACATTCGCTTTTAGGGGTGGTAATGTATACCGATGTCGTAGTCCTTTATCAACTCCAACCATCTTCGCCGCCTCAAAGTTGAGTTCGCACAGGTGAAGATATATTTCAAACTCTTATGGTCCGTGTATACTTCACAACGGTTACCCATAAGGTAGTGGCGCCTGATTTTTAAGGCGTGCACTCATGCAGGCTAACTCCAAGTCATGAGTAGGATAATTGCACTCATGAGGCTTGAGTTGACGCGATGCATAGGCTACCACTTTGCCTTCTTGCATCGAACACGCCTAAGCCTAGGCGAGAGGCGCCACTGAAAACCTCGAAGCCTTTATGCACGCCCGCAAGACAAGCACGGTCTTGAGACTAGTCTCTTCTTAAGGGTTTGGAAACTCGCTCACAAGCCTTCGTCCATTCGAACTTCTTTTCCTTTTTCAGCAATTGGGTCATTGGCTTGGCTATCTCGGAGAATCTCGCTATGAACCGACGGTAATAACCCGCAAGTCCAAGAAAGCTCGACCACATTACGGACTTTGGTGGCTTCCACTCCATTATCGCTTCTACCTTGGAAGGATCTACAGCGATTCCTTGGTACTGTTACGATATGTCCGAGGAAGGCAACCTCTTTTAGCCAGAATTCACACTTACTGAATTTGGCAAAAGTCGATGTTCTCTAAGCTTTTCCAGAGTGATCCTGAGGTGCTGCTCGTGCTCTTCTTCATTCTTGGAGTAGATGAGGATGTCGTCGATGAAGATTACTACGAACTTGTCCAAGTATTTCATGAACACACTGTTCATCATGCTCATAAAGTAGGCTGGTGCATTGGTCAGCCCAAATGACATGACCGTGAACTCATAATGCCCATATCCGTGGAGAAGGCGTCTTAGGAATGTCTTCTTCACGAATCTTCGGTGATGGTATCGATCGCAGATCAATCTTGGAGAAGATACTGGCTCCTTTCAAGCGATCGAGCAGGTCGTCGATCCTGGGGAGGGGGTATTTATTCTTGATGGTGACGTCATTGAGTGCTCTGTAATCCACACATAGCCTCAGACTCTCATCCTTCTTCTTGACGAACAGGACGGGTGCTCCCCAAGGCGACGAACTAGGTCGGATATACCCTTTGTCTTCTAACTCCTTGAGTTGATTCTTCAATTCCGCTAACTCGTTAGCAGGCATCCGATATGGTCTCTTGGAAATCGGGGCGGTGCCTGGGACTAGGTCAATCACAAATTCGATCTCCCTATCCGGTGGCATCCCTGGCAGTTCCTCGAGAAAAACATCTGGGTATTCCCGTACGATCGGCACTTCCTCCAAGACATGGAGGTGGAAGAGGGCACATTCTTCTGCCTTCGGAATCTGGGGAGAGAAGATTACTTCCACGCCTTGGTCATTGGTGAGGGCGATGGATCCGTAGCACAATCGATCCGACCTCGATTCTTGGCTAACCAGTTCATCCCGAGAATGACGTCTAATCCTTGCGATTCCAAAACCAAAAGATCGGCGAGGAATCGGGTCCCATCTATGAGCAATTCCACTTTGGGGCACAAGGTCCCTGCTCTCATTTCTGCTCCAGGGGAGTGAACTATCATAGGGTTGCTAAGGGTTACCCTGCCCAACCCATGCTTATCCATAAAAGTTTTTGACACAAAGGAATGCGATGCTCCGGAATCGAAAAGAACTGATGCTGGTACTGAATTGACAAGGAACATACCCAGCACGACATCCGGTGCAGCCTGGGCCTCTTCCGCTGTCACATGGTTCACTCGCCCTTTGATGAAGGTGCGGCCTTCGGCCCCGGTTACGACTTCCGAGGCTCTCGGTTCCGCCGCTTGAATCTTCTTAGGCACACCTTGGCAAAGTGCCCGTTCCTTGCGATAGTATGCAGTCATCCGTCGACGGCGGATCGCTCTTCGCGTCCGCCACCGATTCTTCGGGTGCGGTTGCTTGGGAAGCTAGCGACGGTTGGCCCAAACGCGGCGGTCGGGTTGAGGACTTGAACTCGCTGGATGGTTCTTGAGTTCTTTGCCCGGGTGCGAACTTGTTTGAGTGAGGAGGAGTATCTGCGATTCTTGAAAGAACTTCGAGTTGTTCCTTTGATCCGCCATCCTTTCTTCCGGTCTCCATTTCCATGTGCTTGCCCTCCTGGCGGATGGCCTTACTGACTAGCTGGTGGAAGTCAGTATAGTCACCCGATATCAGTTGTACTGATATGTTGTCATTCAGGCCCTCCATGAACCTTTCTTGCTTGGCTTCATCGGAAGCCACATCCTCTGGCGCCAGAGCGGCCGCTTGGTTAAACTTCTATACGTACTCATTGACAGTACGACTTCCTTGGCGCAGAGATCTGAACTCCTTCTTCTTCAATGCCATGGTGCCGGTGGGGATATGAGCCTTGCGAAAGCTTTGCTCGAACTCGATCCACGTCACCGTCTGCGGGTTGGCGTGCGAGGCGGTGAAAGTGTCCCACCATTGAGATGCGGGCCCATTTAGCTGATGGGAGGCGAACAGGACTCGCTCCCGATCAGTGCACTTCAGAATGTCCAGCTTCTTGCCAATCGACTGAGCGATCGTCGGCGCCCATTGGTTCAAAGATCGCGGCGAAGGTGGGTGGCTTGATCCTCAGGAACTCAGAGAGACGATTGGGAGGCACTTGGGCAGGTTGATGATGAGCCTGAGGGTTGTTGATCGTTTGAGCTAAGAGCTGGATCAACTGGGTTTGATTGGCCATCAATCGTGCCCAATCTGGTCCTCACACATTGGCGGGTGGTGGAATCTGAGCGGGTGGCTTCCTTGTGCTCCGGGTTGGCGTTCTCCATGTTGGGGTTTCTTCTTGTGTTCACCATCTATTGAGACTTTCAGATTTAGAGAGAGAACTAAAGGAAAGGTTCTAGTAACAATCCCACCAAAACAACACACAAGAGCAAGGAAAACCCAGATAAGAGCCAAATAAAACTTTTTATTTTATTATAATAGTCTTCGTGGCTGTTTACAAGGTCTACACTCACAGATAGCGTTCTAAGACTCGGGTTGTTCACACACTAGCGCTGCGCCGAGTCTCCTCGGAAAAGGTCGGAATCGGTGGAACTCGCATCTTACGCACGGAGCTCGGCAAGTTCCTCTTCGCGCGCGGAGCTTCTGGCGTGCGGTGTGCGGCTCGTCGAGGTGGTGCGGTACATGTGATCCATGGACTTGGTGTACTCCACCAGTCGTATGAGGCGGGGGTTGCTCTCATACTCTGTAGACGAGAAGTCGCTGGCAGCCCATAAGGGAGTCTTCATGGGAAGTAGCGGAAATCGGTGCGCAGCAAGTCTCGAGCGTAGATGTTCCGCGGTGGCGAATGGCCTCTCGGGCTGCATCCCGAACTCCATCAAGAAGGTGGCTCGAGGTAGAGTGCGTCGAACACGTAAATGGCTCCGTGTGCTCGAAATCCTTGAAGATCTTCACTTCCACCCTCCAGCGTTCCTCGTCTCCATACATGCCAACGTATCCTCGGTAGAGGGGTATGGGCGGAAGTTGAGCTCTTGCATGAGGTTATCTGGATCGTCGCGAAGAGTCCGGCAAGGGTTCCGTGGGAGGCGCGGTGGGCTGCTCCATCTAAAATTTGGAAGGAGAGGAGTTAGTAATCGGTTTTGGTAAAGAGACTTGAGAAAAGGAGAGATAATTTAAAAGCGCATTTCTTATTAAAATATATCCTTAAAGCTGGTCTCTTGCTAAGGTCACGTCTTAGAGTCATTGTTGCTCTGATACCATTTCTGTCGGGACCCGGAACAACAACTCCGAGCCCCTCTGTGTAAATCGCACTATCCGGGAAAAGCTAGTGCACACAAAGTTTAATGAAGAATGTATATCATGCAAAAATAACCATGGGATATTATTAAATGAAAATACGGCCTTAAGGCCAAGTCTTACAATAAGGCACCAGGCCAACAAAGTAAACAAAACAGCGGAAATAAAGTAAAGGTGGCAGCACATATCGTCATACAAGGCTTCGAAGGGTGCCATCTGCAGGCTGGCTTGGTAGCTGTTATTGTACGAGAATTCCGCATAGGGCAGTGAACGGTCCCAACTGTTCCCGAAATCCAGCGTACAAGCCCTTAGCATATCCTCGAGTATCTGATTAACTCTTTCTGTTTGACCGTCATGCAGGGGATGGTAAGCGCATCTGGCGAGCTTACTACCCAACTCTTCGTGCAGCCTTTGCCAAAATCGAGAAGTAAACTGACTACCTCGATCTGACACTATCTTCTTGGGTACGCCATACAGGCACACAATTCGAGACATGTACAGCTCAGCCAACTTGCTTCCTGAATAAGTGGTCTTGATTGGTATGAAGTGAGCCACTTTAGTCAATCTGTCTATGATTACCCAAATTGAATCATAACCCGATTGCGTCCTTGGGAGTCCGGTTATGAAATCCATACCGATTTCTTCCCACTTCCACTCTGGGATCGGCAATGGTTGCAAGAGTCCCGCTGGCCTCTGATGTTCAGCTTTGACTCGTTGACAGGTGTCGCAGGCTTCAATGAACTTTGCGATTTCCCTTTTCATACTAACCCACCAATATCTTTCCCTCAGATCCTGGTACATCTTGGTACGACCTGGGTGGATTGAGTATGGGGTATCATGAGCCTCTTTCAGAATCAGGTTTTTGATTTCGATTATTCGGCAGACTGAGATCGGTTCTCGAACCAAACCATGCCATTTTCATCTTATTTGAATCACGGTGCTTTGCCTCTTCTCATATTCTTCTTGATTTCTTGAATATCCTCGCCCACAACTGAGCTTCCTTAATTTGATCCAGAAGTCGGTCGCACTTCCGATGTGGTGAGGGTGCTTGGTCTGTTGGGTTTAGACTTAGGCAGGCGACTCCCTCCTGAAGTCGGGTCTGGTCTTCTTCTGATATCACCATGTTTGCATAAGACTTCCTGCTTAAGGCATTGGCTACTACATTCGCTTTTCCGGGGTGGTAATGTATACCGATGTCGTAGTCCTTTATCAACTCCAACCATCTTCGCTGCCTCAGGTTGAGTTCTGCCTGGGTGAAGATATATTTCAAACTCTTATGGTCCGTGTATACTTCACAACGGTTACCCATAAGGTAGTGGCGCCAGATTTTTAAGGCGTGCACTACTGCAGCTAACTCCAAGTCATGAGTAGGATAATTGCACTCATGAGGCTTGAGTTGACGCGATGCATAGGCTACCACTTTGCCTTCTTGCATCAGAACACAGCCTAAGCCTAGGCGAGAGGCGTCACAGAAAACCTCGAAGCCTTTATGCACGTCTGGCAAGACAAGCACGGGTGCTGAGACTAGTCTCTTCTTAAGGGTTTGGAAACTCTGCTCACAAGCCTTCGTCCATTCGAACTTCTTTTCCTTTTTCAGCAATTGGGTCATTGGCTTGGCTATCTCGGAGAATCCTGCTATGAACCGACGGTAATAACCCGCAAGTCCAAGAAAGCTCCTGACTTCTGTTACGGACTTTGGTGGCTTCCACTCCATTACTGCTTCTACCTTGGAAGGATCTACAATGATTCCTTGGTACATTACGATATGTCCGAGGAAGGCAACCTCTTTTAGCCGTAATTCACACTTATCGAATTTGGCAAAAGTCGATGTTCTCTAAGCTTTTCCGAGTGATCCCGAGGTGCCGCTCGTGCTCTTCTTCATTCTTGGAGTAGATGAGGATGTCGTCGATGAAGATTACTACGAACTTGTCCAAGTATTTCATGAACACATTGCTCATCATGCTCATAAAGTAGGTGGTGCATTGGTCACCCAAATGACATGACCGTGAACTCATAATGCCCATATCCGTGGAGAAGGCAGTCTTAGGAATGTCTTCTTCACGAATCTTCAGCTGATGGTATCCTGATCGCAGATCAATCTTGGAGAAGATACCGGCTCCTTTCAACTGATCGAACAGGTCGTCGATCCTGGGGAGGGGGTATTTATTCTTGATGGTGACGTCATTGAGTGCTCTGTAATCCACACATAGCCTCAGACTCTCATCCTTCTTCTTGACGAACAGGACGGGTGCTCCCCAAGGCGACGAACTAGGTCGGATATACCCTTTGTCTTCTAACTCCTTGAGTTGATTCTTCAATTCCGCTAACTCGTTAGCAGGCATCCGATATGGTCTCTTGGAAATCGGGGCGGTGCCTGGGACTAGGTCAATCACAAATTCGATCTCCCTATCCGGTGGCATCCCTGGCAGTTCCTCGAGAAAAACATCTGGGTATTCCCGTACGATCGGCACTTCCTCCAAGACATGGAGGTGGAAGAGGGCACATTCTTCTGCCTTCGGAATCTGGGGAGAGAAGATTACTTCCACGCCTTGGTCATTGGTGAGGGCGATGGATCTGGTAGCACAATCGATCCGACCTCGATTCTTGGCTAACCAGTTCATCCCGAGAATGACGTCTAATCCTTGCGATTCCAAAACCAAAAGATCGGCGAGGAATCGGGTCCCATCTATGAGCAATTCCACTTTGGGGCACAAGGTCCTCGCTCTCATTTCTGCTCAGGAGTGAACTATCATAGGGTTGCTAAGGGTTACCCCGCCCAACCCATGCTTATCCATAAAAGTTTTTGACACAAAGGAATGCGATGCTCGGAATCGAAAAGAAGCGATGCGGTCTTGAATTGACAAGGAACATACCCAAAGACGACATCCGTGCAGCACTGGGCCTCTTCATTGTCACATGGTTCACTCGCCTTTGATGAAGGTGCGCGCCTGCCCCGGTTACGACTTCCGAGGCTCTCGGTTGCCGCCGCTTGAATCTTCTTAGGCACACCTTGGCAAAGTGCCCCGTTCCTTCGAGTAGCGAGTCATCCGTCGACGGCGGATCGCTTCTTCTCGTCTCGCCACCGTTCTTTGGGTGCGGTTGCTTGGGAAGCGCCGACGGTTGGCACAAACGGCGGGCGGTGGTTGAGGACTTGAACTCTTTGGGTGGTTCTTGAGAGTTGTTGCCCCGGGTGCGAACTTGTTTGAGTGAGGAGAGTCTGCGATTCTTGAAAGAACTTCGAGTTGTTCCTTTGATCCGCCATCCTTTCTTCCGGTCTCCATTTCCATGTGCTTGCCCTCTGGCGGATGGCCTTCTCGACTAGTGGTGGAAGTCAAGATAGTCACCCGATATCGGTATCTCGATATGTTGTCATTCAGGCCCTCCATGAACCTTTCTTGCTTGGCTTCATCGGAAGCCACATCCTCTGGCGCGTAGCGGGCCAGTTGGTTAAACTTCTATACGTACTCATTGACAGTACGACTTCCTTGGCGCAGAGATCTGAACTCCTTCTTCTTCAATGCCATGGTGCCGGTGGGGATATGAGCCTTGCGAAAGCTTTGCTCGAACTCGATCCACGTCACCGTCTGCGGGTTGGCGTGCGAGGCGGTGAAAGTGTCCCACCATTGAGATGCGGGCCCATTTAGCTGATGGGAGGCGAACAGGACTCGCTCCCGATCAGTGCACTTCAGAATGTCCAGCTTCTTGCCAATCGACCTGAGCCAGTCGTCGGCGTCCATTGGTTCAGCACTGCCGGCGAAGGTGGGTGGCTTGATCCTCAGGAACTCAGAGAGACGATTGGGAGGCACTTGGGCAGGTTGATGATGAGCCTGAGGGTTGTTGATCGTTTGAGCTAAGAGCTGGATCAACTGGGTTTGATTGGCCATCAACTGTGCCCAATCTGGTCCTGCCGCTGGCGGGGGTGGTGGAATCGGAGCGGACTGGCTTCCTTGTGCTCCGGGGTTGGCGTTCTCCATGTTGGGGTTTCTTCTTGTGTTCACCATCTATTGAGACTTTCAGATTTAGAGAGAGAACTAAAGGAAAGGTTCTAGTAACAATCCCACCAAAACAACACACAAGAGCAAGGAAAACCCAGATAAGAGCCAAATAAAACTTTTTATTTTATTATAATAGTCTTCGTGGCTGTTTACAAAGGTCTACAGCTCACAGATAGCGTTCTAAGACTCGGGGTTGTCTACACACTAGCGCTGCGCCGAGTCTCCTCGAAAAGGTCCGAATCGGTGGAACTGCATCTTACGCACGAGCTCGGCAAGTTCCTCTTCGCGCGAGCGCGGAGCCTGGTGTGCGGTGTGCGGCTCGTCGGTGGTCGGTACATGTGATCCATGGACTTGGTGTACTCCACCCGATCGTATGAGGCGGGGTTGCTCTCATACTCGTGAGACGAAGTCGGCAGCCCATAAGGGAGTCTTCATGGGAAGTAGCGGAAATCGGTGCGCAGCAAGTCTCGAGCGTAGATGTTCCGCAGCTGGCGAATGGCCTCTCGGGCTGCATCCTGAACTCCATCGAAGAAGGTGGCTCGAGGTAGGGGTGCGTCGAACACGTAAATGGCTCCGTGTGCTCCAAATCCTTGAAGATCTTCACTTCCACCCTCCAGCGTTCCTCGTCTCCATACATGCCAACGTATCCCTGGTAGAGGGGGTATGGGCGGAAGTTGAGCTCTTGCATGAGGTTGTACAGATCGTCGCGAAGAGTCGGCAAGGGTTCCGTGGGAGACGCGGTGGGCTGCTCCATCTAAAATTTGGAAGGAGAGGAGTTAGTAATCGGTTTTGGTAAAGAGACTTGAGAAAAGGAGAGATAATTTAAAAGCGCATTTCTTATTAAAATATATCCTTAAAGCTGGTCTCTTGCTAAGGTCACGTCTTAGAGTCATTGTTGCTCGATACCATTTCTGTCGGGACCGGAACAACAACTCCGAGCCCTCTGTGTAAATCGCACTATCCTGGGAAAAGCTAGTGCACACAAGGTTTAATAAGAATGTATATCATGCAAAAATAACCATGGATATTATTAAATGAAAATACGGCCTTAAGGCCAAGTCTTACAATAAGGCACTGTGCCAACAAAGTAAACAAAACAATGGAAATAAAGTAAAGGTGGCAGCACAGCCCATCCACCTCCCACAAAGCGAATGATCAGAAGACGATCCTACTCGCTGAAGTAGTCCTCACCGTCGTAGTCGCCCTCGAAGTCTGGCAACAGATTTAGCAAGGTGAGCACATAAAGTACTCCCAAGGTAAGCACATAAAGTACTTACGCAAGTTACACCAGGAAATATAACAGAGTTGATGCATGCATAGGGGATTTCAAAGGAAGCTTAATAGGGTAATGTGCGGAAAGCAATACTTGAATTTAAATACAATAACGTAAGTACGAAAAGCTGAATTTAAATATAGTATATGAAACATTGTTTTTAACAAGTAATATCGTTAGTGTAGGCTCCAACCCACACTAACCTATCCACGGGAATCCACCCGGACCATTACCAAATCCAACGTTTGTTTGCCAAAACCAAGTTTTATGAAAATTCAAGTCTAATCTGTGAAGACTCTACTCAGCATGTCCATGACCGTGGACACGGCTATCCAGATAGTTTGTTACTCTGCAGAGGTGTACAACTTTACCCACAAGACATTCCCTCTCACTTGAGCCACGCGATCAACACACTGCCTTAGGTGTGCGGCGAGAGTTCATGACAAGGCGTTCCGATGATTCATAGCTAACATAATCACGCCGCCACTAAGGTTTCACCACAACTCGAATCCACGAGTTGGAGCCCCCTCTGGTGCCATGTGAGACTTCCCACAGCCTACGCCGCGCTCACATTCAGCCTATAGCGAGACTATAGTTGGAACTTCACAAATTACTTAGCCAGGTCCGTCCCATACCGAACTTGTGGTAGTACGAAGTGACTTTGTAAAATAATTCACAGAAACGGTCCTTAAGTTGATTTAGGCTCAACCACATACCCCCGTGCACGATAATCAACCAGGTGTCACAAAACACGAGGCATACCGGCACCCACCACCTAACCATTAGCCTAAGTCCAAAACATGTTTTTCTATTTTCATTTTTGAACAATTTTCGTAAACCATCCTTGACTCATTGAAGTCAAGTCTTCATTTTTAAAGTCCATCATTTTATGTGAAAGATTGATCCCATCTAAAAATTATACTAAGCCAGGCTAAGCATTACTATAAAAATTTCTAGCCAATACTAGTTTTCAGCTAGGGTGACAAGGTATATGAATTCAAGATTCAAATTGGCCATATACAAAGGATCATGGGTATATCTAAAATTCAAATCAAATTTGAATTACATTTGAATAAAGATACGCATGCATATACAGTAAAACAATATAACTAATTTAAAATATTAGGTTCAACATGGTCAAAGGTGTAACTTGCCTTGATCGAAGTCCTGCTGCGATTCGTCGAATTCAAACTCTCCGGAATCGTCAATATCTAACGAAAAATCAATTCAAAGCAAATTCAAATGAAATCCAAATAACTTCCAAAAATTATCAAATAAATGGGGAGACAGAATTTTGAATTTTTGGATGTGGGTCAACAATCTTTAAAAAGGAATTGAGGCTTTTAAAAGAAGTTGGAAGTTTTAATTTAAATTTAAACCTTGGAATTACAAAATATATTCAAATCAAATTTAAATAAATTTCAAAATTTCAAAATTATTCCAGAAATGGATAGATCATGATTTTAGAAAAATTTAGAAATTTGAATGGGTCAATTTGGAGTTAAAATGCAAAAGTTATAGCCTTCCAAAGTTTGAATTCAAAATAAAAGAAAAAGGGTATTTTCTGGATTTATTTTTAAACCGAAAAGGATTTATGACGTCAGCACGAATTATTTTTCTAAAGGAAATTATAGATTATGACGTCAGCCCTAGGATTAATATATTCGGGCAGAGGCTGACAGGTGGGGCCCGGGTGTCATGGACCGGGTCCATGGACCTGAGGGAAGGGTGAGGTGGCAAGCGGGCGCGCGGGGAGCGGGGTGGCGCTGACGTGGCGCCACGTGGCTGCCGCGTGGTCGCCGCGTGGCTGCCACGTCACGGCTTTATGCCGACGTGGCTGCGCACGCGCGAGGTGGCGAGGCGTGCGGGGTGGCGCGGCGTGGCGCCGTCCGCCGCCACCGCTGCCGCGCCGCGCCAACTCGCCCGACGGCCGGCGTGCTGGCGGCGGCGGCGGCGCTCGAGGCGATGGTCGCCGAGCTCCGGTGGCGGCGCCGCCGAGGGTACGAAATGACGAGGAGAGCGCGGGAGTGCATCGGTACCTTGCGCGAGGCCGAGGATGACCGGAGAGGGAAATCGGCGAGAGGGGCGGCGGTCGGAGAAGACTTCACGGCGGCGAGTAGCTCCGGTGGTGCGTGCCGGGAGGTGGTCGCCGGTGTTCGCTGGGCACCGGCAAGGTCGGGAGGTGTCGGCGAGGGGCGAGGGGCTCGAGCGGCGGCGATTGCTCGCGGAGTCGCTGAGCGGCGGAGGGAAATCGCGCAGGGGACCCTCGGGACTGGATTACGCGCTCTGGAGGCTCGGGGGGGTGGCGGTGTGGTTAGAGGGACCTCAGGGAGGCCCTTTTATAGCCTGGGGAGGGGTGTAACGGTTGCGCACAACTAGCCGGACTTGAAACGGCCGAGGGCTTAATGCGATGGCGAGTGGGGCTTTGTCGGGAGCTAATGCGTGGCACGGATGCGCGGAGGGGGAATTTGAATTTGCAGCAGCTCGGGAATCAATTGGAAAGGAAACCGACGAATTGAACGCTTCGGTCTCGGCATTCATGGCGGCAGCGGGGCGGGGATCGCGCGAGGAAGAAGGAAACCGCGCGGGGAAGAAGGGTCTGGCGAGTGGGGCCCACCGGTCACGAGAAAAAGAAAAGGAAAGAGCGAGGGGACGGTCGGATGCTTGACGGTGGCTCGGGGAGATCGATCGGGACGGCGCGATGCGAAGGGGTAAGTGAAGGGGACGGCCGAGATTCGATCCGACAACGGAGATTAGATCGGGGCGATCGGTGCTTAAGTGGGAAGGGGCGGTCACGATGAGGTGCGGCAATAGGGGCGGCTCGGATAATACCACGTGGCGGCGCAGGAGCGAGAGGGAGCGGTGAAGCGGTAAGTTGGTGCGGGCGGCGAGGATTAAATCCGCGCGGAGGACGGTCCGATCACGCGACACGCGTGCGCGCGCGGAGAGAGGGAAGGCGGGAGAGGTTTAAGTTAGATCGGACGGCCGAGGGGAATCCGCGGGCGGAGGGGACGCCGATGGTTGACACCGCGGCGGGAGGGATTTTGGGATTTTCTTTCTTTTGATTTTCCGAGAAATGCTATTAAGCTTTAGAAAACTCAGAAAAATACCAAATAAATTTTGAAAAATCCAGAAAAATTCAGAGAACTATCTGGAGCTATTCTAGACTTAATAAAAATATGTCCCACTCATTTTAACAAGTATAATTTGCAAAGGTACAATTTGATTTTGTAGGGAAGGTTTTAATTCCTTCTAAAATCTAGAAAAATTAATATAATCTCATATTTGACTTAAGGAAGCTGAAATACATTTGTTTTAGCTTTTAGGAATGCAATAAATTTATTTTTGACTTTCATACAATAAAGTTTATAATTTTTCTCAAATCAGGATTTTAACATAATTCCAGAAAATCCAATAAACTCCAGATTAAATTTTAAATAAAGGGACAAATTTTTGGGATGTTACATGAGGTCAAAGTGGTCGAGAGATGCTGATGACGACGTGGTTTCGGGAAGGTTGCACGACCTGGTCGGCGGGAAAAAGAGAAGGCTTCTAGAAGATGCAGGAGTGGCATTCTGGTGAATGTGCAAGGCTGCATAAAGAGAAGCAGAGTCTATTTAGACTAGTGGATAAAGTGAAGCAAAGTCTGTTGAGACTATTGGGTAAAGAGAAGGGTTGTTAGAGTTAACAGGTAAAGTGTAAGAGTAGGTAGAACTATTGGGTAAAGTGTGACCCGGTAGTTGTAGCCTATATAAGAGGAGGTCAGGACTTTGTGGAGTTTGTCTTTGCTGTTCCTTCTGGCTTTCCCTTTGGTTTCGAGTAGAGTAGAGGAGAGGGTTGTTCTCCGATTACTTTCTCGAATGGGTTGTCCAGGGTTGTAAAGATCTGGATGTTCTTCTTGTAATCATTCCTCGTTCATCCTTTTGAGAAGATCCGAGTTTTATTTGTGCTTGTTATCTCTTAAGTCTTCTCGTTTTGGTCTTCTTCTTGTCTATTTACGAGTAGTACTCTGCGGTCTTTGTTTGATCTTTTGACGAGCTCTCGTTTTGCTTTCTGCTACCGATTCTACTCGATAGACTGGTCTCTCTTCTAGTCGTAGTCGAGTAGTAATTCTCAGTGGACTGACGACTTTCAGAAGTCCTAAGTTTGTTTGATCTACGACTCTACTCGAAGGCTTGAAAATTCATTTCTAGTCATTTTCGAGTAGTCGTATGCTACAGGCTTGTCGATAGAAGTTTGATTTCTAGTCGTTTTTGAGAAGGAGTCTCATTTCTCTACATCTCGATGAAAAGCATTCTGTTATGTCCGACTAGAGCTCATACTCGTAAGCGATAGATTTCTTTTCTAGTCGTATACGAGTAGCACTTGGTGGATATCCTCTGCTGTCAACGTCTTTGATCAACTGAGGGTTTCCTTCGAGTTCGACAATCGAGCTACTCGTGTGACCTCGTTTCTAGTCGTATACGAGTAGCACTCGGTAGAAGGCTCTTGGCTAACAGAGACCTACTCGTAAAAGTCAGTTTCTAGTCGATTTCGAGTAGCTCTCGGTGATCTATTTCTTGTCAATTTGCTCAGGTTTTGGCTGTCAGAGACCTACTCGTGAGACTCAATTTCTAGTCTTTTTTGAGTAGTTCTCGGTAGTCTGTTCTTTGCCGACTGATTAGCCTTGGCCTCTCTTGAAGACTTCTCTTCTGGTCTATTTCCTACTCGTGTCAAGGCAGATAGAGCAGCATCTCCATGAACTCTTTTATGGGAAAGTTTTTGAAGTCTTAAAGACTGATTTCAAGAGATGCTCTTCATTTGACCTTGTCTTTCCTCCAAGCAGTGTTCTATTTTTAGACTTGAAGTCTTAAGAGTTGGAGTTCTCTTTTAGACTTGAAGTCTTAAAGTCTCTTTGAGGGATTTCTTTGAGCTCCTTTTGAGAAATATTTTTTGTGTGAATACTAGGGGAGGTTTTTGAAGGCATCATTCACCCCCCTCTGTTGCCATTCCGATTCTTCAATTGGTATCAGAGCCAGTTAGTTCTCGTATATAGATCTTAACCGGTCTACGAGCCATGGCAACAGACAGGTATTCCACCAAGCCTCCTATCTTCGATGGGGTCGACTATCCCTTTTGGAAGAGTAGAATGGAGTCTTACATACAGGCTCAGGGCTATGCGATTTGGCAAAAAGTAAAGACTCGTTTTGTTGTTCCTATCGATGAGAACATCACCGTTAATAACATGCCTGATGTTGAGGCAAATGCTAAGGCAAGGAACATCATAATTCAGAGTCTGAGCCGGAACGAGTTCGATCGCATTTCTCATCACTCGTCAGCCTACGACATCTGGGTGACTCTCGATGCATACCATGAGGGCACCACCTAGATTAAGACTGTACGACATGACCAGTTCAAGCGAGATTACAACAAGTTTGAAATGCTCGCTGGTGAGTCCTTGGATGAGTGTTTTGCGAGATTTCACAAGATTCTGAGCAACCTCCGAGCTGTCGGTCTCACATACTCCGACTCGGACAATGCTCGTCAGATGCTCTCGGCCTTGGATTTGCGAGTTTGGGAGATGAAGGTGACCACCATCAAGGACACCACTGACCTTTCAACATTGACTATTGATGCATTGTACTCACGCCTCAATACTCACGAGATTGACATTGTCTCTCGCAAGTCAAAGTCTCAGTCGATGGCTTTGGTTACCAATCCTAGTCCTACTTCTGGTGTTTTCTCAGATAGTGCTACTGGTTTTTCCCTAACCGCTCTCTGTGAAGTAACCGATGATCAATTAGAGTAGCTACTAGAGGACCAGCTAGCTCTTTTAGCCAGAAAGTTTTCGCATGCCTACAAGAAAGTAAGGGATAGAAAAAGGAGTGGGTCGATAATTTGTTTCGAGTGTGGTGGCCCCAACCACATTCGGGCAAATTGCCCCAAGCTTGAGAAGGGCAAGAATGACTACGACGGTGTGAGAAAGAATGACTACATCGACATGAACCATAACAAGAAGCCTCCAGCTCACACTCAAGGCAAGAAGAAGTTTTGCAACTTTGGCAAAGCCAAGAAGCTCTTCCACCGCGTCCTCACCGCCTTCGACGACATCGACTTCAGCGACGTAGAGGGGTGGAGCGACGACGATGGCAAGGATGATCAAGATCCCAAGGACGGCGATGACTTCATTGGCATGTGCTTCATGTCCAACGAGACCGATGTCAGCGACAGCGAGCTCTACAGCGACTCCGATGAGGTAGGTCCCTCCTACGACCAGCTCATTGATGCTTTTCTTTAGCTAGGAAAATTTTATGCTAGATCTAGAGCTAGAGTCGTAGATCTTGAGAAGGAAGTAGAGAGATTGTCATGAGAGCTTACTTCACTTATATCTGCTCCCTCTCGTGACGAATGTGATGTATGTTCTTCTTTGCTTGGAGATATAGAGAAGCTAAGGACCTCTCATGATAGTTTGACTTCTGAGCTTGATTTGCTTAAGGTAGAGAAGGTTAGTCTGCTTGTTGAACTAGAGATGAGTAGGGTTGCTTCTATTCTCTATACTGTTCAAACTACTTCTTGCACCTCATGTGAGGATAAGGACAATGCTTTTAGAGGTCTTTACACTATGCTTATTGATCTGCCTGAAACTTGTGAAAATTGCAATAACTTGAAAATGAACTTAAAAAGAGCAGATCATAAAATTGCTGAATTGCATGCTTCTTTGCTTGAGCCTATAGCTTCATGTTTGAACTGTCCTAAATTAACTGCTGAACTTGAATCTGTCTCCAAGCAATTCCAAGAAATGGTTGATCATAACAAGAAAATGGCTCAATATGCGTCTAAGGACCTTGTTAGCTCACCATGCAATAATTGTGAAAAACTAAAATTTGAACTTGTTGCTTTGAATGGCAAATGTGTGAAGCTAACTAAGGATCTACTAGAGAAGCCACAATCTCATTGTAATGTGTGTGCTGTTGTGGGGGAGAAGCATAAGGAAGTGGTAGAGACGCTTATGCTCGAGGACCAAACGGCTAGAAGTAGGACTGTCCTTCCTGCTCCTTACGAAGACCTCAAAGTTGAGGCGGCTGTGCGTGCACATACCATTCCTTCTTCTGCTGTTGGTTCTTCTTCTTCACCCTTACCTTCTGCTGTCTCTTCTTCCCCCTGCTCTTCTTGCATCTCTTTCTTTCGGGAGTGTCAGTGTCTTATGAACACTCTTGAGAGATTTGTTGGAGGCAAGAAGAAGCTAAATCATATTCTGGACCAGTCCAAGATTTGCAAATTCAATCAAGGTCTAGGATACAATTTTCTTGAGGATGTTAGGAAGCATCCACCTGCTATTCTCAGATCCAAAGCAGCAGGTGTGATCGAGGTCAAGCCTAGAACCGAAAATGTTGAGTTCAAATCTGCGGGCTTTGTCCAAGGGATCTCTGACAGTAAGGTGGTGACACCAGTTGCTTTGACCTCCCAGAAGGCGAAGTTTCATTGTACCTTCTATCAAAAGGATGGACACATGATCGAGAGATGCTTCAGGCGCGCCAAGATTGCGCGGAGAGACCGTGTTCAGGCTCTTAGGCGTATTCAGGGTCAGCCCCAAACCTTGAGTGCATCTAAGACCAACACGAGGTCCAGAGTTGATCGTGTTGATGTGCTTGGGCAACATCGAGGACTTGGTTTTTCTGATTTTCGTCCTCGATTTGCCTCTGATCGTGATATCCGCTGTCCTGAGGGTAGATCTCGTTTCCCCCATCGAGATAGCTACCCGTGGCGAGATCAACATGTTGTTGGTACATTGACTCGCTCCTCCATAGCAGTTGTCGGACCCCGGAGCAACGACTCCTGGATCCTCTGTGTAAATCGCACTAGTCCAGGATCAAGCTAGTGCACACAGTGGATAATAAAGATTCATATCATGCACAATGACATTTATTCATTAACTAAATATGAGCCTGATGGCCAAAGTTTACATCAATGGTTCATAAACCAAAAATAAATACAAGCAGCGGAAAAAGAACCATAAAGCAGCAGCCTATCCTGCCTGCCCACAGGCGAATGACTGTAAGACGTGGCCTACTCATCGTTATTCTCACCGAAGTTGATGAAGTCCTTCTCTGAAAATAGTGAATGAAGCAACATGAGTACATAAAGTACTCCACAAGTCACACCAGGAGGTTTAACAGAGTTGATGCATGCATAATGGTTGACAATGGAAGGCATAATAAGTTATTTGTGCGTAAAAGCAGAATTGAGGTAAATACAATAAATAGATTCAAAGGCTGAATTTGATACAATAGATAGTGTTGTAGGGGTGGCCCCCACCTAAACCCAGCTAGCCTGTTGAGAAGGTTATAAACATGTACAAGGACGTAGTTGCCCTCGGTCGGAGGTTCGGTGTAAGGTTACGATTGTAAAGATGCTCCTTACGAGGGAACGCATATATATGTCATACATAGCCCTTGGGAAAGACCAAGAGGACATTTGCTCACCTAACTCTCCACTACCATACCTCTCTCTCTGTTTGGTCTGTAGCCACAACAGTTGGCGCCGTCCATGGGGAGGACGAGAGCAAGCCTCAAGATCCCAAGAAGGATGGCACCGAAGAAAGTCTCGTCATTGGCGGCGAAAAAGAAGGAGGGGGTCGTGGCGAGGCCCCAAGTCAACACCAGGGCTTCGGCATTGGTGGTCGGGGGTGACAATGACGACGTTCATCGTGCGACCATCGACCCCGCCGCCACCGACGCGACGGCCGACCCCACCCTGCGCACCACACCCCACCCCACCACTGGTGCGACAGTCAACCCTGAGGATACCTACCGGGTGCTTGGGAGCGATAGCCGTGATGCCCGCCGAGGCGCGGCCACCGCCCTACACTCAGTGCGGGAGCACCAAGCGGCCTCGCTGGCTATAGGGGCCCCGCCGTCGACGCTGGAGTCCACCGTGTGGGCGTGATGAGCAGCCCAAGAACACAAACGGTGGTTACGACTACCCCAGCAGTGCGATTGGATGCGCCAGTAGCCTCACCTACGTCCGCAGTGGAGAATGCCCTGCTGGCGGCCCTCGGCACGCTCCAGCAGGAGTTAGCGGATCTCCGGGGAACTGTGCGGAGTATGCAAGAGGCTCAGAGCCAACAGGCCCCGCCGATGGTCGCGTCAGAGCCCACGCCCGAGAGGGCGGATAGCCGTGACGCCCCCACATCCAGCCGCGCTTCACTACGACGCGTGGACCCGGCATCCCCGCTATCGGCGGGCCTACAGCAGGCAGCGTGGCTGGAGGATTTTAAATTCCCCAGCTCCGTCACGTCGTACAAGGGCGACACGGATCCCCGAGAATTCGTGCGCGTGTACAAGACCGCCATCGAGGTGGCAGGCGGAGACGACACCACCAAGGCGAAGGGGCTCCCGCTCGCATTGCAGGGAGTGGTGCTCTCATGGTTCTTCACCATAGAGCCAAACTCCATATACGCATGGGAGCAGGTTCGCGACCGCCTCTACAACAACTTCCAGGGGAACTACATCGAGCGTGTCGACACGGATCAGCTCTTCGTAATCAAGCAAAAACCATCAAAAAGGCTCCGTGAGTACTTCAAACGCTTCGCGAAGGTCCGCTGCTAGGTCAAAGATGTCAATGAGACCAATCATCAAAGCAGCGGTACGGGGTCTCCGCCCGGGGCCGCTAGCCGGGTACAACGTATGGAAGACAATCAAGACAGTGGCGAAGCTCTTTGATAAGATGGAGGAGTACGACCAGGCGGAAGAAGATGCGAGGCGGCGCCAGGACAACGAGGCCAATGCCAATCCAGCGGGAGGTGTCGCGAAGAGTGCCGACCCATTGAAAGCAAGTTCCTCGCGGAGCAAGCGTAGGCAGGAGTTGTCGAAGGACACCTCCCAGCACAAGGACGCGCCGGCTGACAAGCCTTAGCGCGGCCGTTAGACATCCTGGCGAGCCCGTTACGTCTTTGACGTCGAGGGCGACTCGGAAGACAGCGCCCCCGCCAGCCGCGGGGCTAGAGCTCGACGAGGTAGAGGGCAAGGCCGAGGCCAGGGCCGCGACGGTTGGGCCCGTGCGGAATATGGCGACCAACACCGCCCACAGTGGTGCGAGGTGCATGTCCAAGGCAATCAGGACACCCGCTCCTGCACCACCATCGCGGCACTTCGGCAAAGCGTCGTCAGAGACAGGGATCTCGAGGTGTGCCCACCCGTCGTGGCGCACGTTCAGCAGCCACTGGACGGTCCCCTAAGGATTCGGGATCAGGAGCCGCAGCCTCAGGAGGGTCTCCGACGGATGCAAGCCCAGGTGCAATAGCCCCAGGAGAGCCCCCTACAGATCCATGCCCTTGAGGGTGCTCCGCGTAGGGTCATTAACGTAATCTCCGGAGGCTCCTCCTTGGAGTTCGCCTCGGAGCGACAGCGCAAGGCCTACGTGCGGAGGCTACACCACGTGGCGGTGTACCCGGCTCACGCACTGCCAGATTGGGCGCAGCATGCGATCACCTTCACGCCCGCCGACGTCGAAGGCGTGGAGTTCCCCCATCAAGATCTCCTAGTCATCCAGGTCGCGATCGCTGGGTGCGACGTCCGGCGTGTCCTGGTCAATGGGGGCAGTTCCGTGAACGTTTTGTTCGCATAGGCCTTCGACCAGATGGCGATCCCTTGAAGCCGCCTAGGCCCCTCGAGAATTCCGCTGCAGGGCTTCGGAGGTCAGCCACTACTGGTGCTGGGCCAAATATGTTTGCAGGTCTCCTTCGGCCAGGATGACAATGTGGCGAGCAGGGACACCACCTTTGATGTTGTTGATATCCAGTACCCCTACAACGCCATTTTGGGGAGACCGACCCTCAATTCCTTTGGGGCAGTACCACACCATGGCTTCTATGTGTGAAGCTTCTGGGCCCGTGAGGTATCATCACCGTCCTCGGTGACCAGCACATGGCTCGGCACATGGAGCATGGAACCCGAGGCCCGTACCTGGGAGTCCAGTGAGGCCCCTAGGCGTGCCCGTACACGCCCTACGACATCCCAAGCACCAGAGGCTCCGCATCTCACCGTCACGACAATGAGTCCAATGGTTAGTCCCTGACCTTTTGTACTCGCTCACCCGCGCAAATGGGAATTTAATAAAGATTCGCCGTTTGCGAAGCTATTCGTGCTCCCCACCAAAAATGTGCGGAGGCTTGCCTACGCACGCACTCTACGGAGTATAAATAAGACACGGATGTTTTCCCTGCGCACTCTACTGAGTATAAACAAGGTGCAGAATTCTGCACACGCGTCGTTGTTACTACCACGCGTACTCTCCGGAGTATAAAGACGTGGTCGATGTTCCGCACACGCACCGCACGGAGACTTACCTCCGCACACGCACTGCACAGAGACTCACCTCTGCACATTCACCACACGGAGACTCACCTCCGCACACGCACTCCACGGAGGTCCGCCTCCGCACACACTCTACGGAGTATAAATAAGACATAGCGTTGAGGTCCACCTCTGCACGCACTCTACGGAGTATAAAGAAGACGTAGCGTCGAGGTCCGCCTCCGCACACACTCTACGGAGTATAAATAAGACGTAGCGTCGAGGTCCGCCTCCGCACGCACTTTACAGAGTATAAATAAGACGTAGCGTCGAGGTCCGCCTCCGCACGCACTCTACAGAGTATAAATAAAACGTAGCGGGGGGACGCCTCCGGCGCACTCTACAGAGTATAAATAAGACGCGGATGTTTTCCCTGCGCACTCTACTGAGTATAAACAAGACGCGGATGTCCTGCGCGCGCGTTGGCATACCCTCCGGAGCTTAAGTAAGCCGTGGTTGATAGTCCCACGCATTCTCCGGAGTACAAACAAAGACGCGGATGTTTTCCCTGTGCACTCTACTTAGTCTAAACAAGACGCAGACATCCCGCGCGCGCGATTGGTGCACCCTCTGGAGCTTAAGTAAGCCATGGTTGATAGTCCCATGCATTCTCCGGAGTACAAACAAAGACGCGGATGTTTTCCCTGCGCACTCTACTGAGTCTAAACAAGACGCGGAGGTCCCACGCACGCGCTGGTGTTATCACCACTAGTACTCTCCGGAGTATAAATAAGACATGGACGGTATTCCCATGCACTCGTCGAAGTATACATACAACGGCGCACGGGCACCAGAGGCTTCTTGCGTCTCCAGCAAACCGCGCGCATCGCATGAACGGGCGGCCGCGAGTGTAGGAGGGAGGCGCACGAGCTCAATGGCCTGCGCCTCTGCAGAAGAGCTGAGAAACCAAATGCGCTCGGTGAACGCGCCCACGCAGGCGCGGGCCCCCAGCACAGAGAGGTGCCCCAGCAGACGCCAAGGACTACGGGCGTTCGAGCTTGTACCGCAGCATTGCCCCAATAAGGCGGCACGAGCTCGATATCCAACCTCCGTTACCAGCCAAGCCGAAGAGATGGAGAGCGCCAAGGGCACCCCCAAGGGCGTGCCGCCTCAAACTGGAGGAGTCAGAGCCCGTCCTTGGAGCAGCACGGCTCCCTGTAGCACCGCTCGCGCCAAGACCCCTCCTCATCCCAAGCGTCCAACAGGTAGGGGAGGAGACTGGGGGAGAGGGCAGGTGCCTATACGGGACAGCACGGCGGGATGCGGTCTCGCTGGCGCGACATAGAAGTCTACTCCCAAAGCTAGGAGAGGCCTTGATGAAGTACAAGTGAATTGCCCACCACCCCGCACCAGCCGACGAGGGGAAAACACATCGCGGCGTCGCATCCCCCCGCATGGGCGGGATGTCCGACCCCGCGATCGCCCTGGCGGCATCAACCGCGCTTCGAAGCCCTCGACGCTACTGGGCGAAGCTAGGGCACACGGGGGACGGCAATTTTGACAGGAGAAGTTGCAGGGGGGCGATGTCTAGGAAAGCAAGTGCCGCTTCATTTGGCCGCTCGCCCCTTTTAAAGAGCCCCGGAAGCTAGACTGTGGAAATTATGCCTCAAAAGTCCCATCACTTACCCCAGGGCCATGTGGTGCAACAGCGCCACCTTACTTCAGCTACAGGGCACCGCCAACTACACTCTGCGTGTCCCCCTATCCCGGGGAGCCCGAACCAACAGACGATAGGCAAGGGACACCTCCCTCGTAGCCATACAACGCTGTGTACAGACCTCCGTTGATCTCGCCTCAGCTGTCCCGTCGATGTTTGGGACCGTAGTGAAACAGTGGCGCCCGTGAGGTCCCCCATCGACCGCTAGGGATAGGACCTACGGAGCTAGGTCCCTGTCACTCCCCAAACCTATCTTATCCTTACCCTGCTCATCAGTGGGGGATGGAGCGCTTGCGTGTCTACTTCGACTAGGCGTCAGCTCTGCTGCCACCACTTCGAAGGGTAGGGGACGGAGCGCTCGCGCGTCTACTTCGACCAGGTGCCAGCTCCGCTGCTACCACTTCGAAGGGTAGGGAACGGAGCGCTCGCGCGTCAACTTCGACCAGGCGCCAGCTCCACTGCCACCACTTCGAAGGGTAGGGGACGGAGCGCTCACGCGTCTACTTCGACCAGGCGCTAGCTCCGCTGCCACCACTTCGAAGGGTTGGGGACGGAGAGCTCGTGCGTCTATTTCGACCAGGCGCCAGCTCCGCTGCCACCACTTCGAAGGGTAGGGGACGGAGTGCTCGTGCGTCTAACTCGACTAGGAGCCAGCTCCGCGCCTACCTCAAGCGTCTACCCCAACTAGCCAACAAATTTCACAAGAAAGGCACAAAGCGGATGCACCCAAAAACGACGGCGGGGACGAATGTTCCGACTTATCTACCACGCTGCTACAAAGTGATTACAAAACCCGCCAGACCAACACTACTCGTCCGGCTTCGCCTGGACGACCTTCTGCGCCGAAGCCTCATTCGCCGAGGGTCGATTCACCTAGAAGTCCAGCGAGTCTTCGGCCCGCCACCAGCGCCGTAAATGGCGTCGGGTCACAGCGTTAGAAATCAGCACCAGGTCCCCATCGGGCAGCTGCTCGGAATAAAGTGGCATGGTGGATCAAAGAAGGGAAGCAATTTTCACTTCATTCGCAACATGGAGTACATGGGTTACGACACACACCAACGCACAAGAACCCGGGGTCATACTTGCTTCGAGCCGTCGGCCCCGTCATCGTTGCGCCGGGCAACTCCATCCAGCCACTCATCGAGGTTCCCCTTGCCGTACATGTTCCGCCGCAGCTCCACCTTCGCCGCAGCCTCCCTGATGTACTCCCAGATCCGTTCATGGAAAAACCGAACGGCGGGCCGAACGGCGCGCATGGCACTGGACATCACCCCGTCCCCAACAGGCATTTCCAGCTGCGGGTCACCCAATTCATTGACATGACGTGTCGGAACCCGGAACAACAACTCCGAGTCCCTCTGTGTAAATCGCACTATCCCAGGAAAAGCTAGTGCACACAGGTTTAACAGCAATGTATATCATGCAAAAATAACCACGAAATATTATTAAACGAAAATACAGCCTTAAGGCCAAGTCTTACAATAAGGGCACAAGGCCAACAAAGTAAACAAAAACAGCGGAAAGATAGTAAAGGTGGCAGCACAGCCCATCCAGCCTCCCACAGGCGAATGACTGTAAGACGCGTCCTACTCGCTGAAGTAGTCCTCACCGTCGTAGTCGCCGTCGAAGTCTGGCAACGGATTAAGCAAGGTGAGTACGAGAGTACTCCCAAGGTAAGCAAGTAATTGCTTACGCAAGTCACACCAGGAATTATAACAGAGTTGATGTATGCATAATGGATATCAAGGGAAATCTTAATAGGGCAATGTGCGGAAAGCAATACTTGAATTTAAATACAATAACGTAATTACGAAAAGCTGAAGTTTAATACAGTATATGAAGCATTCTTTTTAACAAGTATTATTGTTAGTGTAGGCTCCAACCCACACTAACCTATCCACGGGAATCCACCCGGACCAGAACCAAGACCACCATTTGTTTACTCAAAAACCAAGTTTATAAAATCCAAGTCTAATCTGTGACAACTTTACTCAGCATGTCCATGACCGTGGACACGGCTATCTAGATAGGTTCTTAACTCTGCAGAGGTGTACAACTTTACCCACAAGACATTCCCTCTCACTTAAGCCACGCGGTAAACACACTGCCTTAGGTGTGCGGCGGAGAGTTCATGACAAGGCTGTTCCGATGATCCATCGCCAAAATAATCACGCCGCCACTAAGGTTTCACCACAACTCGAATCCACGAGTTGGAGCCCCCTCTGGTGCCATGTGAGACTTCCCACACCTACGCGCGCCACATTCACCTATAGCGAGACTATAATTGGAACTTCACAAATTACTTAGCCAGTCCGTCCCATACCGGACTTGTGGTAGTGCAAGTGACCGTAGAAATGAATCACGAACGGTCCTTATGTTGGTTTAGGCCCATCCACATTCCCCCGTACACGACAATCAACCAGGTGTCACCAAACACGAGGCATGCCGGTACCCACCACCTAACCATTAGCCTAAGTCCAAAACATAAGTTTCTATTTTTATTTTTAAACAATTTTCATCAACCATCCTTGACTCACTGAAGTCAAGATATCAATTTTCAAAGTCTGTCATTTCATGTGAAAGATTGATCCCACCTAGAATTATACTAAGCCAGGCTAAGCATTTCTATAAAATTTCTAGTCAATACTATGGTACCAACTAGTTTTCAGCTAGGGTGACAAGGTATATGAATTCGAAATTCAAATTGGCTATATACAAAGGATCATGGGAATATCTAAGTTTCAAATCCAATTTGAATTATACTTGAATAAAGATACGCATGCATATACAGTAAAACAATATAAATAATTTAAAATATTAGGTTCAACATGGTCAAAGGTGTAACTTGCCTTGATCGAAGCCTTGCGGGGAATCGTCGAACTCAACGTCTCCGGAATCGTCGAAATCTAACGTAAAGAGCAAATCAAAGAAATTCAAAACGAATTTCAAATGAAATCCAAATAACCTCCAAACATTATAAAATAAATTGGGAGATAGAAACTTGAATTTTGGATGAGGACTAACAATTTTTGGAAAGGAAATGAGGCTTTTAAAGGAATTGGAAATTTTTAATTTAAAATTTAAATCTTGGGATTACAAAATATATTCAAACAAAATTTAAATAAATTTCAAAATTTCAAAATTATTCCAGAAATGGATAGATCATGATTTTAGAAAAATTTAGAAATTTGAATGGGTCAATTTGGAGTTAAAATGCAAAAGTTATAGCCTTCCAAAGTTTTAATTCAAATTAAAAGAAAAAGGGGTATTCTCTGGATTATTTTTAAACCGAAAAAGGATTTATGACGTCAGCACGAATTATTTTTCTAAAGGAAAATACAGATTATGACGTCAGCCCTAGGATTAATTTACTCGGGGAGAGGCTGACAAGTGGGGCCCAGGTTCTGTAGACCGAGTCCACGGACCTGAGGAAAGGGTGAGGTGGCAGGCGGGGTGCGGGGAGCGGGGTGACGCTGACGTGGCTTCCACGTGGCTGCCACTTGGCAACACATGGTCGCTACGTGGCTGCCACGTCACGGCTTTATGCCGATGTGGCAAGCGCGCGCGAGGTGGCGGGAGGTGTCCGAAGCGCACCGACGTGGCGCCGACCGCCGCCACTGGCTACCACGCCGCCGCTAACTCGCCCGACGGCCGACGTGACTGGCCGGGCGGCGGCGGCCGGCCCGAGGGTCGCCGGTGCTCCGGTGAGCGGCGGCGCCGGCCGACGGCATCAAAATGGAGAGGAGAGTGAGGGGAGTGTTCTGGTACCTCGCACGAAGTCCGAGGACGACCGGAGGAGAAAATCGGCGGAGAGGGGCGGCGGTCGGAGAAGGGGTTCACGGCGGCGGGGAGCTCCGGTTGCGCACTTGCTCGGGGAGGAGGTCGTCGGGGATCGCCTGGGCACCAGCTACGTCGGGGAGGCGTCGGCGAGGGGCGGGGTGGCTCGAGCCGGCCGGAATCGCTCGCCGAAGTCGTCGGAGGCCGGCGGAGGGAAACGAGCGTAGGGAGGGCTCCGAGGCTCGATTTTGTGAATTGGAGACATGGGGTTTGGCGGTGTGGGTAGAGGGACCTCGGGGAGGCCCTTTTATAGGCGGAGAGAGGTGGTAACCGTTGCACGTAACTCGCCGGATTCGGGAGATTAACGCGACGGTGAAAGAGGGTGTAATTGGGGGAATTTATGCCTGCAACGGACGCGGTGGAGGATCAATTGCAATCTGCAATCGGCGCGGGGTAGTAAACGGGAAGGAAACCGAAGCTTTAAAAGCTTCGGTTTTGGTATTCATGGTGGCAGCGGGGCGGGGATCGCGCGGAGAAGAAAGGAAAGCGGCGGGGACGACGGATCTGACGCGTGGGTCCCACCGGCCAACGAGAGAAGGGAAAAGGAAAGGACGAGGGCGACGGTCGGATGAGCGGCACGTGGCAAAGGGGAGGGGCGCGGGCTGTTGGATCCAAGTGAACCGGTAAGTGGGAGGGGAAGGCCACGATTCAATCCGGCAATGGGGGGAAAATCTGGGCCGCTGGGTCTTGGGCGAGGGATTAAGTGACTGCGGACGGGCGGGATGTAATCCGACAACGGCGAACGGCCCCGATCAAGCCACGTGGCGGTAGGAGCAGAGAGGGGAGCGGGTGAAGCGGTAAGTTGGTGCGGGCGGCGAGGATTAAATCCGGCGCGGGAGTGGACGGTCCGATGTACGACACGCGTCGCACGCGGAGAGAGGGAAGGCGGGATGAAGGGGTAAGTGAAGATGGGCGGCCGACATTAGATCCGGCAGGGTGGAGGAGTCTCCGATGGATGACACGCGGCAGCTCGAGGGGATTTTAGGATTTTGGTTTTCTTTTTGATTTCCAGAAATGAGAATAAGCTTTAGAAAACTCAGAAAAATACCAAATAAATTTTAAAAAATCCAGAAAAATTCAAAGAACATTCTGGGACTAACTGGGACTTAATAAAAATATTTTCCACCCAATTTTATAAGTATATTTTGCAAAAGCATAATTTGATTTAAAAAGGGGAGGTTTTAATTTTTCATAAAATCTGGAAAATTAATGTAATTTCATATTTGACTTTAGGAAGCTGAATTACATTTGTTTTAACTTTCAGTAAGGTAATAAATTCATTTTTGGCTTTTATAAATTAAAGTTTTTAATTTTTCTCAAATCAGGACTTTGACATAACTCCAGAAAAATCCAATAAATTCCAGGATTGATTTTTAATAAAGGAACAAAATTTTGGGATGTTACAAACCTACCCCCCTTAAAGGAAATCTCACCCTCGAGATTTGCACTGGCTAGCAAAAGAGATGGGGATGGCTGGTCTTTAAATCTTCTTCTCGCTCCCAAGTGGCTTCATCTTCGGTGTGGTTGCTCCACTGAACCTTGCAGAATCTGATGGTCTTCCTTCTGGTCTGACGTTCTGCTGTTTTGAGAATCTTGATTGGTTGCTCCTGATAAGTGAGATCATCCTGAAGGTCCAAGGTTTCCAATGCGGCTTGTTCTGTAGGTACCCGGAGGCACTTCTTTAACTGTGAGACATGAAAGACATTGTGCACTCCTGACATGCTTGGCGGTAAGTCCAACTGATATGCGACTTCACCTTTTTGGTTTAGAATCTTGAAGGGTCCCACATAACGCGGTGCTAGTTTTCCTCTGACTTGAAACCTTTTTACACCTCTGAGTGGGGATACTCTAAGATAGACGTAGTCCCCGACCTCAAAGGTCAAATCTCGACGACGGTTGTCCGCATAACTCTTTTGTCGAGATTGGGCTATCTTCAGTCTGTCCCTGATCTTCTTCACTTTATCTTCTGCGTCTTGTAGTAGGTTCGGCCCAGCTGCTTGAGGTACTCCTTGCTGATCCCAAAGCAAGGGTGTCCTGCACTTTCTTCCATACAAGGCTTCGAAGGGTGCCATCTGCAGACTGGCTTGGTAGCTATTATTGTAAGAGAACTCTGCATAAGGCAATGAACGGTCCCAGCTGTTCCCAAAGTCCAGAGTACAAGCTCTTAGCATATCCTCGAGTACTTGATTCACTCTCTCTGTTTGACCATCTGTCTGGGGGTGGTAAGCTGCATCAAACCGAGCTTACTCCTAACTCTTCATGCGACACTTCGCGTAATCGAGAAGTGAACTGACTTCCTCGATCTGACACTATTTTCTTGGGAACGCCATACAGGCACACAATCCAGGACATGTATAGCTCGGCTAATTTACTCCTGGAGTAAGTGGTCTTGACTGGTATAAAGTGAGCCACTTTAGTTAATTGGTCTATGATCACCCAGATTGAATCATAACCCGATTGTGTTCTTGGGAGTCCAGTTATGAAATCCATACCGATTTCTTCCCACTTCCATTCTGGTATAGGCAGGGGTTGCAAGAGTCCAGCTGGCCTTTGATGTTCGGCTTTGACTCGTTGACAGGTATCGCAGGCTTCAATAAACTCTGCTATTTCTCTCTTCATACTAACCCACCAATATTTTTCCCTTAGGTCCTGGTACATCTTGGTATGACCTGGGTGGATTGAGTATGGGGTGTCATGGGCCTCTTTTAGAATCATAGTTTTGATTTCCTGATTATTTGGCACACAGATGCGGTTCTCAAACTAGATGGTACCATGCTCATCTTCACTGAATCCTGGGGCCTTGCCCCTTCTCATATTCTTTCTGATTTCCTGGATATCCTCGTCAACCTTCTGGGCTTCCATAATTTGATCAGGCAAGCCAGGTTGTATCTCCAGGGTGGTGAGGATGCTTGGTCCCATCGGTTTAGACTTAGGCAGGCGACTCCTCACGAAGTCGGTCTGGTCTTCTTCCGATATAACCACGTTTGCATAAGACTTCCTGCTTAAGGCATCGGCTACAACATTCGCTTTTCCGGGGTGGTAATATATACCGATGTCGTAGTCCTTTATCAACTCCAACCATCTTCGCTGCCTCAGGTTGAGTTCTGCCTGGGTGAAGATATACTTCAAACTCTTATGGTCCGTGTATACTTCACAACGGTTACCGATAAGATAGTGGCGCCAGATTTTTAAGGCATGCACTACTGCGGCTAACTCTAAGTCATGAGTAGGATAGTTGCACTCATGAGGCTTGAGTTGGCGCAATGCATAGGCTACCACTTTGCCTTCTTGCATCAGAACACAGCCTAAGCCTAGGCGAGAGGCGTCGCAGAAAACCTCGAAGCCTTTATGCACGTCCGGCAAAACAAGTACGGGTGCTGAGACTAGTCTCTTCTTAAGGGTTTGAAAACTTTGCTCACAAGCCTTTGTCCATTCGAACTTCTTTTCCTTTTTCAACAACTGAGTCATTGGCTTGGCTAGTTCAGAGAATCCTGCTATGAACCGGCGGTAATAACCCGCGAGTCCAAGGAAGCTCCTGACTTCAGTTACGGACTTCGGTTGCTTCCATTCCATTACTGCTTCTATCTTGGAAGAATCTACAGCAATTTCTTTGGCTGTCACAACATGTCCGAGGAAGGCAACCTCTTTTAGCCAGAATTCACATTTACTGAACTTGGCAAAGACTTGATGCTCTCGAAGTTTCTCCAAGATGATTCTGAGATGCTGCTCATGCTCTTCTTCATTCTTGGAGTAGATGAGGATGTCGTCGATGAAGATTACTACAAACATGTCCAAGTACTTCATGAATACGCTGTTCATCATACTCATGAAGTAGGCTGGTGCATTGGTCAGTCCAAACGACATGACTGTGAACTCATAGTGTCCATATCTGGTGGAGAAGACAATCTTGGAAATGTCTTCTTCACGAATCTTCAGCTGATGGTATCCTGATCGCAGGTCAATCTTGGAGAAGACACCGGCTCCTTTCAATTGATCGAACAAGTCATCGATCCTAGGGAGGGGGTATTTATTCTTGATGGTGACATCGTTGAGTGCTCTGTAGTCCACACATAGCCTCAAACTTTCATCCTTTTTCTTGACGAACAAGACGGGTGCTCCCCAAGGTGACGAACTGGGTCGGATGTATCCCTTGTCTTCTAGTTCCTTGAGCTGATTCTTCAATTCTGCTAACTCGTTCGCAGGCATCCGATATGGTCTCTTGGAAATTGGGGCGGTGCCTGGGACTAGGTTAATCACAAACTCGATTTCCCTATCGGGTGGCATTCCTGGCAGTTCCTCGGGAAAAACATCTGGGTATTCCCGCACTATCGGCACTTCTTCCAAGACTTGGAGGTGGAAGAGGGCACATTCTCCTGCTCCCGGGATCTGGGGAGAGAAGATCACTTCTATGCCTTGGTCATTGGTGAGGGTGATGGATCTAGTAGCGCAGTCGATCTGTCCTCGATTCTTGGCTAACCAGTTCATCCCGAGAATGACATCTAATCCTTGCGATTCCAAAACCAAAAGATCGGCTAGGAATCGGGTTCCGTCTATGAGCAATTCCACTTTGGGGCACAAGGTCCCCGCTCTCATTTCTGCTCCTGGGGAGTGAACTATCATAGGGTTGCTAAGGGTTACCCTGCCCAACCCATGCTTATCCACAAAAGTTTTTGACACAAAGGAATGCGATGCTCGTAATCGAAAGAAGCGATCTTTGATATCGAATTGACAAGGAACATACCCAACACGACGTCCGGCGCAGCCTGGGCTTCCTCTGCTGTCACATGGTTCACTCTCCCCTTGACGAAGGTCCGCGCTTCGCTACCTCGGTTACGACTTCCGAGGCTCTCGGTTCTTTGCCGCTGAATCTTCTTGGGGCACGCCTTGGCAAAGTGTCCCGGTTCCTTGCAGTAGTAATAGGTTAATCCGCTCATTGGCGGACGCTCTTCCGCACTGCCACCGTTGTTGGGAGTGCGGTTGCTTTGGAATCACGCGGTTGGCCCAAACGGCGGGCGGTGGTTGAGGACTTGAACCTGCTTGACTGGTTCTTGAAGTTGCTGCCCTGGGGTCTGAACTTGTTTGAGTGCGGAGGAGTGGTGCGACTCATGAAAGAACCTCCAGAGTTGTTCCTCTGGTCCGCCATTCTTTTCTTCCGTGTTTCCATTTCCATGTGCTTGCCCTCCTGGCGGATGGCCTTACTGACTAGCTGGTGGAAGTCAGTATAGTCACCCGATATCAGCTGTACTGATATGTTGTCATTCAGGCCCTCCATGAACCTTTCTTGCTTGGCCTCGTCCGAAGCCACATCTTCCGGCGCATAGCGGGCCAGTTGGTTGAATTTTTGCACGTACTCATTGACAGTACGACTTCCTTGGCGCAGGGCTCTGAACTCCTTCTTTTTCAGTGCCATGGTGCCAGTGGGGATGTGAGCCTTGCGAAAGCTTTGCTCGAATTCGTTCCACGTCACCGTTTGCGGGTTGGCGTGCGAAACGGTGAAAGTGTCCCACCATTGAGATGCTGGCCCATTCAGCTGATGGGAGGCGAACGGGACTCGCTCGATCGATCGCAACCGCAAAGTATATCCAGCTTCTTGCCAATCGACCTGAGCCAGTCGTCGGCGTCCATTGGTTCAGCGCTGCCGGCGAAGGTTGGTGGCTTGATCCTTAGGAATTCCGAGAGACGATTGGGAGGTGCTTGGGCAGGTTGGTGAGGAGCTTGAGGATTGTTGATAGTTTGAGCCAACAGTTGGATTAGTTGATTCTGATTTGCCATCAATTGTGCCCAATCCGGTCCTGCTGCTGGCGGAGGTGGGGGAATTGGAGCTGACTGGCTTCCCTGGGCTCCGGGGTTGGTGTTGTCCAAGCTGGAGTTCCTTCTTGTGTTCACCATCTATTGAGGCTTTCAGATTTAGAGAGGGAACTAAAGGAGAGGTTCTAGTAACAATCCCACCAAAATAACACACAAGAGCAAGGAAAACACAAATAAGAGCCAAACAAAACTTTTTATTTGATTATAATAGTCTCGTGGCTGTTAACAAAGGACTACAGCTCACGGATAGCGTTCTAAGACTCAGGGTTGTCTAGACACTAGTGCTGCGCTCGAGTCTCCTCGGGAAAGGCCCGGAATCAGTGGAGCCTGCATCTTCAGCACGGAGCTCGGCAAGTTCTTCTTCCCGTGCGCAGAGCTTCTGCTGTGCGGTGTGTAGCTCGTCCATGGTGGTCTGGTACATGTGATCCATGGATTTGGTGAATTCCACCAGTCGTATGAGGCGGGAGTTGCTCTCGTACTCCGTAGATGAGAAGTCGCTGGCAGCCCACAGGGGGGTCTTCATGGGAAAGTAGCGAAAATCGGTGCGTAGCAAGTCTCGAGCGTAGATGTTCCTCAGCTGGCGAATGGCCTCTCGGGCTGCATCCTGTACTCCGTCGAAGAAGGTAGCTCGAGGCAGGGGTGCGTCGAATACGTAAATGGCCCCATTTGCTCCGAAATCTCTGAAGATCTTCACTTCCACCCTCCAGCGTTCCTCGTCTCCATACATGCCAACATATCCTTGGTAGAGGGGGTACGGGCGGAAGTTGAGCTCTTGCATGAGGTTGTACAGATCATCGGCGAAGAGTCTAGCAAGGGTTCCATGGGAGACGCGGGTGGGTTTCTCCATCTAAAATTTGGAAGAGGAGAGGAGTTAGTAATCAGTTTTGGCAAACAGATTGAGCAAAGGAAGAGATGTTTTTGAAAGGGGCATTTCTTATGAAAATATATTCTTAAGGTTGGTCTCTAGCTAGGGTCATGTCTTAGGGTCATTATTGCTCTGATACCATCTCTGTCGGAACCCCGAACAACAACTCCGAGTCCCTCTGTGTAAATCGCACTATCCCAAGAAAAGCTAGTGCACACAGGTTTAACAGCAATATATATCATGCAAAAATAAACACGAAATAATATTAAACGAAAATACAGCCTTAAGGCCAAGTCTTACAATAAGGGCACAAGGCCAACAAAGTAAACAAAAACAGCGGAAAGATAGTAAAGGTGGCAGCACAACCCATCCAGCCTCTCACAGGCGAATGACTGTAAGACGCGTCCTACTCGCTGAAGTAGTCCTCACCGTCGTAGTCGCCATTGAAGTCTAGAGAGTGAGGGGAGTGTTCTGGTACCTCGCACGAAGTCCGAGGACGACCGGAGGAGAAAATCGGCGGAGAGGGGCGGCGGTCGGAGAAGGGGTTCACGGCGGCGGGGAGCTCCGGTTGCGCACTTGCTCGGGGAGGAGGTCGTCGGGATCGCACGGGCACCGGCCTACGTCGGGGCGTCGGCGGGCGGGGTGGCTCGAGCCGGCCGGAATCGCTCGCCGAAGTCGTCGGAGGCCGGCGGAGGGAAACGAGCGTAGGGAGGGCTCCGAGGCTCGATTTCGTGAATTGGAGACATGGGGTTTGGCGGTGTGGGTAGAGGGACCTCGGGGAGGCCCTTTTATAGGCGGAGAGAGGTGGTAACCGTTGCACGTAACTCGCCGGATTCGGGAGATTAACGCGACGGTGAAAGAGGGTGTAATTGGGGGAATTTATGCCTGCAACGGACGCGGTGGAGGATCAATTGCAATCTGCAATCGGCGCGGGGTAGTAAACGGGAAGGAAACCGAAGCTTTAAAAGCTTCGGTTTTGGTATTCATGGCGGCAGCGGGGTGGGGATCGCGCGGAGAAGAAAGGAAAGCGGCGGGGACGACGGATCTGACGCGTGGGTCCCACCGGCCAGCGAGAGAAGGGAAAAGGAAAGGACGAGGGCGACGGTCGGATGAGCGGCACGTGGCAAAGGGGAGGGGCGCGGGCTGTTGGATCCGAGTGAACCGGTAAGTGGGAGGGGAAGGCCACGATTCAATCCGGCAATGGGGGGAAAATCTGGGCCGCTGGGTCTTGGGCGCGGGATTAAGTGACTGCGGACGGGCAGGATGTAATCCGACAACGGCGAACGGCCCCGATCAAGCCACGTGGCGGTAGGAGCAGAGAGGGGAGCGGGTGAAGCGGTAAGTTGGTGCGGGCGGCGAGGATTAAATCCGGCGCGGGAGTGGGCCGATCGATGTGCGACACGCGTCGCACGCGAGAGAGGGAAGGCGGGATGAAGGGGTAAGTGAAGATGGGCGGCCGACATTAGATCTGGCAGGGTGGAGGAGTCTCCGATGGATGACACGCGGCAGCCCGAGGGGATTTTAGGATTTTGGTTTTCTTTTTTATTTCCAGAAACGAGAATAAGCTTTAGAAAACTCGAAAAAATACCAAATAAATTTTGAAAAATCCAGAAAAATTCAGAGAACATTCTGGGACTAACTGGGACTTAATAAAAATATTTTCCACCCAATTTGATAAGTATATTTTGCAAAAGCATAATTTGATTTAAAAAGGGGAGGTTTTAATTTTTCATAAAATCTGGAAAATTAATGTAATTTCATATTTGACTTTAGGAAGCTGAATTACATTTGTTTTAACTTTCAGTAAGGTAATAAATTCATTTTTGGCTTTTATAAATTAAAGTTTTTAATTTTTCTCAAATCAGGACTTTGACATAACTCCAGAAAAATCCAATAAATTCCAGAATTGATTTTTAATAAAGGAACAAAATTTTGGGATGTTACATGACGGCAGCCTCAGTGTCGGAGAAGAGCACACGCCAGGCATGCAGTCATGTAGGAGCAGTGATTGCCAAAGGACGTCGCGGTGGCCTGGGCAAGATCGGTCGCTTCCCCAATTTGTCGAAGTGTCCATGAAAGCTCTTCGGGTCCAAATGATCGGGGCGGCACCTCGGCAATGAGGTTTTCAAAGGTACCCTCCAGGGCCAGCATAGCCTCCCATGCCGTCGCCGAGGCGGCACCCAGCGCCTGATCCCGCTCCCTCAGAGACGCAGCAAGGCGGCCGTTCTCTTCCACCAGCAAGGCAACTTGCTGGAGCAGGCCGTCCCACTCCTCCACTGCTGCCTGATGAGTCGATGCCACAAGCTCCGTGGCATATGAGACGGCCCCCGTGCGTTCCGCCTCCAAGAGCCGCATGCGGTCGTCCTTAGCAGAATGCGCCTACTCCGACGCACGAAGGGCTCCTTCGGCGACCCGCACCTGGTCCTCCAAGGCCTCCCGTTCCCGGACATGGGTCACCTGCAGCGCCTGGCTAAGGGCGAAGGTCTATGCGATAAAGCAATTAGTACACCTCCCAAGGGCCGCGTGCTGCTCAGGATCAGGCACTTACCCTCAGTTCGGAGACCTCTAGCAGCCCCACAAGTAGTCCAGGCCCGCAAATCTGTAGCGCATTGCGGTCTAGGCTCACAGCCGCGCTATCCGCGGCCCCCCGCCATGCTGCCAGCACCTCTGCTCACAGCCATGCTGCCATGCTATCCGCGGCGATAACCTCGGCGGCGCCGGATGTCCCTTCCAAGTGACTGTCCTTGGGCTCCGAGGGCTGCCCGTGTTCGGGGAACCATGTTGCTGCAAGGGGATATGGCGGTCAGCCCTATGAAGGCGCAGCGGGTCATACCAACCAATGTGAGTTCACCTTCAACCCCGCCCAAATCCGCAAGGACCTTGGCATCCCCAGCCCCCCCGTCAGCTGGGGGGCCTCCGTGTTGGAGCTTAGCTCCACCAAGCCCTCGCCCCCAACAGCTGCAGACCTAATCGGGGCCGCGGGAACACCGAGGCACTCGATGTCGGAGTCGGAGTCCCATAGGGCTCCGACCTTGCTCGCTACAACGAACCCCCCACCGAGCGAAGGGGCGATTGTATGCGGGGCCGCTTTGCCTACGGGGAGCAAGAGGGCGGCCTCGCCTCGGAAACCGCCGTAGGAGGAAGTTCCACCGTCGCACGGACAGACTCCACCCCAGCACCCTCCGCGGGCGACGGCTCCGCCTCAACGTCGATCGCCAGCAAAGCAGCACCCGCGCTTGCCTCCAACTCGACATGCTCCGCTGAGTTGGAACCCGTACCCGCTGGTACTCCATCCCCCGTGGAACCGCGGAGAGGTGGACTTGGGGTTGGAACAGCGCTCTCTGGCACCCTAATGCCCAAGGCTTCACACACGCGGTTCAGCCGCCCCAGACTTGCCTCCGCGGTCGCAGCCGTGCGGAGCGTGTGTTCCCTGGCCGTGTACGATCCGAGGAACGTGCCCACCGCACGCTCCACGTCTTCCAGGGAAGCACCTGCAAGGGGCACGAGGGCACGTTGTAAAAACAACAGCCCCGAGGAATAGCATATGAAAGCAAGCTCCAGCGCAACTTACGCGGACTGGAGGGTCTTGGCAGCGAAGACACGGACGGGCGGACGTTATCGCGTCGAAGCTTCCCAGGAGTAACACGCCACTCCGCGGCAAGCGGTGCTACGCCATACATGACGAACTCCTTAGCGAGGTCGCGCATATTGAAGCGGGCAGTGATCCCCACAAGCCTTCGCGCTATTCGCTCGTCCTCGTCATCTATTGGCGTGTCGGGCGTGGTGTTAACCTCCACCGGCCGCCCCAAACACTCAAGGCCGCTACCGCTCGCCACGCGGTGGTAGAACCATCGCCTCATCCAGTTCGGCTCCCACTCCGCTCACTGCGGGCGTAAGACGAGGTCGACGCTACCGAAGTCAGGCAACGCCCTGTCCTCCTGATTCTCCGACGCACACTGGACAACGTGGAGAAATGCGAACAGTGACGCGGTCGGGCAGCATGCCTCCGTGCGCAGCGCCCAGCTCAAGCCCAAAGGCCCGCAGGACGTCTCTGAGAAGTCTGGCGGCCAGAAGGCGCAACCCAGCCTCGAAGTAGGCGACGAACATGATCGCCTCTGATGTTTCAGGGTGCGGTTCGGTCTCATCGCCCGCAGGCAGTCGCACCTCCTGGTGGCCCGACAGCTTCCCTTCGCGCACAAGACCACAAATCGTCTCTTCTGTCACCAGCATCGAGCCCAGGACGTGGGAGCACGGACCCCCTACTCTCTCCATTGCCGTCCACCATCTGTCCACATGTGCGGAGTCGCGCCCCTCGAGTGTGTACCCCACCTCGAGTAGCGACGACCGCCGGAAGACGGCGCCGTCATTGGTCGGCTGGGCGCGCGCTCCGTCGTGTGCCATCGCCCAGCTCCGCGACGCAGGAGGCAGCAAGGAAGACAGGAGATTGGGGCGCGTGACCAGGAGTTAAAAGGCAAGACGACGAAAGTGCAAGTGGCATAATACAAGGGGCATTTAAAGCCCCCTGAGTCTCCCACGCCATCGGTGAAGCATAACTGCTGGGAAGCGAACCACCCACCTTCCCACGATCGCCACCGTAGTGCCACACCTACCCATGCGCGCCACGCCCGGTCAAGCGTCGATCGCACCAAGGGGCCTGACAGCGCACGGTGTGCTAATAGCGCCCCACCACGTGTCCGCTCGGGAATCTATGTGTTGTGGCTACAGACCAAACAGAGAGAGAGAGGGGTATGGTAGTGGAGAGTTAGGTGAGCAAATGACCTCTTCTTGCTTTCCCAAGGGCACATGGTACTACATATGTGTATTCCTCCTAAGGAGAGTCTTTACCATCGTAACCTTACACAGAGCCTAACACGAAGGGCAGCTACATCCCTAATACATGGTTTACAATTTTCCAACAGACTAGCTGGGCTTAGGTGGGGGCCAACCCTACAATAGGAGCCTCTCATGGTGAAGGGCTTCACAGGCTGAAGCCATGTTGCCGAGCCCTTTGGCCCCCTCCGTCCCTGTGGCCTGTGACATTAAGTGGTTGTGGGTGTAGATGAGCTGGTGCGTGTAGGTCCTCGTGGCTCCACGGAGTCGAGGCCGAGGTGCGGAAGCGGGGTCGCTGTTGAAGTCTTGCGCCGAGTGGTCGCAGCGGAGTCGCGCTTACGCTGCGGATGCGAAGACTTCATTGATGCGAACTCCCTCTGACTGACCTGCCATGCTGATGGTTTCTGCAACCTAGCATCCATGGAAAAGTATGGCACACGTTAGGGTATGAAAACCGTTATGCTAAGGGTAAAGAGGTATGATGTGAAACGAGTGCTGGGGTCGGCCCGAACCGCTGGAGTGGAAGGGGCGCCTGCAGGCGTGGTGTGGACGCGCAACTACTTGGTGAAGTGGCGGAGCCGAGGGAGACCTCGTCGAGGCGTTTCGGAACCTCACGGTCTTAGAACCTCACGGCCTTGGAGCATCATGGTGTCGGAGCCTCACGGCACCGGAGCGTCACCCTTGTTTGGCGCGGGCGGACCGTGCCTTCCCGCACAACACTGTTGGTGAGGTGAGTTCGCGCCCGGTCCGGAGTCGTTGCGCGGGGTGCTAAAAAGGCTGGGGCGGTCTGCAGCAACCGTACGCACTGCCCCGAGGGAGGTGTACACGCGGCATTGCCTGGTTGGTGCGCCGCGGGATGTCAGCGGTCCTATGACCACGAGCCCGCGCCCGTTCCCAAGAGGGGTGGTAGACGTGGCGGACCATACGTGGACGGTTACGCTCCCCGATCGGGGTGGGGGCGAATCGACGGGCTCCCACCGGTTGCCCTCCCGCACGTGGGATGTGACAGATCACCCGCTCCGGGGTGCTAGGGCGGAGCCTTGCCACGAGGGAGACAATCAAAGCCCTCGTGCGGGAAAAGAAGATAAAGGAGCGCGACGGAGCCTGCTTGCCTGCTCGCGATGAAGTGGAGCCTCATCCCGAGGCATCAGAGGCGATTGTCTTCACCGCATTCTTCGAGGCTGGACTCCGAATGCCGTTGGCGCTCTTTGTCGGTGAGGTCTTGGAGGCTTATGGATTGGAGCTGGCGCAGCTGACTCCAAATGAAATAGTTCGCCTGGCGGTGTTTGCTTGGGCGATCCAAGTGGAAGGCGCTCATCCCCGCGCAAGCTTGTTCGCCCTTCTTCATGATGCATGCTGTCAGCCAAAGAAGGTCGAAGGAGGAGCACTGTCCAACTTCGGCAGCGTCCACTTCGTGGTGAGGTCGGGCTGCGCAAACCTGGTCCCCGCTCTGGCGACGAAGGAGAAGTGGGAAGGGTGGATGCGACAGTGGTTCTACTACCGCATGACGCCCAACAGCAGGCTGTGGTGCCGGGGTCAGCCGATAGCTTTCAACTGCTGTCCGGGGCTGAAACTGGGGAGCGTAGACCGATGGCAGGCGCGGAGGCTCGCCGGTGTCACTCTCCAGTTCAATATGCGCGATCTTGCCGAGGAATTTACCATGTACGGGGTGTCTCCGCTCTCTGGGCAGTGGAGATATGCGCGAGGCGATACCCGGCGGGATGGCATCCACCCGTCGGTGTCGTCGCTGCAGCAGCCCCCCGGCGGTGGTAGGTATTTTGACCTTGTGCCGCATGAGTATATGTAACTGCTATAACTAGGACCACATGTCACGGGCAGCGCTTTCGCTAGAAGCCGCGGAGCACGCCGTCGAGGCCTTCTTGGGGCCGTACACGCCGAAAGAGCACGGCCTGCGCGAAACGGCGACCGAGTCTGCGAAGCTAGGGCGGATAAACTAAGTGTGCGAGGCCCTAGGCCTCGCTGTACCAGAGCGCGTAGTGCCGATGCGGAGTCCGGCCCGTCACCGCGATGGTGCCGGCGAGGCGGGGGCGTCCCCCCAGCGGCGGAGGGCTCGGTCCAAAGCCGCTGTTCCTGACTCGCCACCGGCATAGCGGTAGGGGCCGCTGAGCCGGACGACGTGTCAGGTGGCGGGTCCGAACCTGGTTGCTTGGGGGGTCACGCTGTCCCCAGCGAGGGCTTCGGTGGTGGTGAGGCGGGCCTTGGCAGCGTCGTCGTTGAAGACGAGGCCGTATCGCCTGTGCTGGTTGGGGAGGATCTGCGTCCCGCGCCGTTGTCATCGATGGCAATCGCCACGGACCTTCCGCCTGCTCCAGGTCCTACAATAACTGGAGCGGCGGAGTACTCGTCGTCATCACCTGTCGCGGCCACCGCGGACGTGCCGCCTGCTGCGGTCGGAGCAGATATTGGGGCGGTGGAGGTTGCGTCGCCCGGCTCTCTTGCGGCGAAGCGCCGGCGGGTGCAATCGCCTTCATGTGCGGGGCAATTCCATGTTGCAGGCGCGGTTGTTGGGGGCCTGGGGTCCGATTGGGAAGGCAGTTCGACCGGGGAGGGAGTCATTGCCTCCTGAGCAGGGGGTGAGTCGACACCTCCCCACGCCTTAGTGGAAGGTGATGGAGGTAGGCGCAATTCCTTTTCTCCCCGCGACTTCGCGAAGCTCTCGCCGATTTGCTTGCTCATGCCGTCGTCGACGTCAGGAGAGGGGAAGTCACCCGGACGCGGCCAAGGGTCGAGCAGCGGAGGTGTCTGCGAGGCCAGCGGTGACATTGCACACAACGCCGTGCGGACGCCTGATGCTGCCACGAGGCTCCCAAGACTCGCGGTGTCGGACTTCGTTCCGCACCCGGAGGCACTCCGTGCCTTCGACGGAGCCGCGGGGTGTGGTGACGGCAAGTTGGACCGATGAGTGCTGTCGTCATGCGGGGGGGATCTTCTCGCCCTCACACTGGGCGCTGCGGGGATGAAGGTAAGCACCTGAGTCCTCCATCGGCCTCGCTGACTGCGTGCATGCTAAATAGCCGCATCTTCTGCTGTTAGGCAATCGCCATCGGCTGGGCGTTGGATGAGGCGCACATCCGCGAGCGAAGGGTGTTGGAGGAACAGCTTCGCGTTGCTGACGAGGCTCACGCCGCGAAGGATGAGCGCATCTCTCTATTAGAGGCGGAAATCCGTGCGGCGGGCGGCGACGCAATGTGCTGCCAAAGAGGCCCAGTGTGCCGCAGCAGAGGAGCATGCTGGCTTGCTTGGGCAAATCGGCGTGCTGGAGGAGGAGAAAGCCCGGCTTACCGTGGCCCTGGAGGAGAGGAACCAGGCGCTGGGCAACACATCTGCGGCGGCGTGGAGGGCCATGGGGTCGTTGGAGGGGGCTCTCCAGGACCTGTCCGTCATCGTGCCAGACCTTACTCACGACCCCGCGAATGTGGCGCAGTCGTTGGCACGGATTGAGGAGGGCTCGAGCCTGGCGCTCCGTGGTGCAAAAGCCTTCGGCAATCACTGCGGCTTCGCCAACGCCCGCCTCGCCTTTGCCAGCTCCACTCCCAGGGGTGTGAGCACGTCAACGAGCTGGACACTCCCGATTTGAGTGTGCCGACCGGAGCCGGTCTATTACGTGGAGCCGTCTGCACCACCATGCCCACCGTCCTGTTGGCTACCTTGGAGACGAAGCGGCCAAAGTCCTGTTGCGGCAGACGTTGCACCGGGAAGGTAACTTCCTTCAGTGGCTGGAGGAGGCTTTCCGGCGCAACGAAGATGGCGCTGACCCCTAGGGTGGTGCCGGGAACTGGCGGTTGTGATGGAACTCTTGCTTTTTGTAGTCGTTGTCTTTCCCTTGTTTATGAAAGAAGGGACCGTTGCGTCGAGTATTCCAGGGCTGCATGCTGCTCGTACAGTTGACTGTTGTTCGCTCATGCTAATGAAAATCGCACTCCGTCCTCTACCCCTCGAAGTGGTGGCAGCGGAGCTGGCGCCTAGTTGAACTAGACGCGATCGCGCTCCGTCCCCTACCCCTCAAAGTGGTGGTAGCGGAGCTGGTGCCTGGTCGAAGTAGACGCGCGAGCACTCCGTCCCCTACCCTTTGAAGTGATGGCAGCAGAGCTGGCGCCTGGTCGAAATAGACGCGCGAGCGCTCCGTCCCCTACCCTTCGAAGTGGTGGCAGCGGAGCTGGCGTCTAGTCGAAGTAGACACGATCGCGCTCCATAGTTTGTACTCCGGAGCACGCGTGGGACTATCGACCACGGCTTATTTAGGCTCCGGAGGGTACGCCAACGCGCGCGTGGGACATCCACGTCTTGTTTAGACTTAGTAGAGTGCGCAAGAAAAACATCCGCGTCTTTGTTTGTACTCCGGAGAATGCATGGGACTATCAACCACAACTTATTTAAGCTCCAGAGGGTACGCCATCGTGCGCACGGAACGTCCGTGTCTTGTTTAGACTCAAGTAGAGTGCGCAGGGAAAACATCCGCATCTTTATTTATACTCCGTAGAGTGCGCGCGAAGGCGTCCCCCCGGCGCATCTTATTTATACTCCGTGCAGTGCGTGCGGAGGCGGACCTCAACGCTACGTCTTATTTATACTCCGTAGAGTGCGCGCGAAGGCGTCTCCCTAGCGCATCTTATTTATACTCCGTGGAGTGCGTGCGGAGGCGAACCTCAACGCTACGTCTTATTTATACTCCGTAGAGTACGTGCGGAGGCGGACCTCAACGCTACATCTTATTTATACTCCGTAGAGTGCGTGCAGAGGCGGACCTCGACGCTACGTCTTATTTATACTCCGTAGAGTGCGTGCGGAGGCGGACCTCAACGCTACGTCTTAGTTATACTCTGTAAAGCGTGCGGAGGCGGACCTCAACGCTACGTCTTAGTTATACCTCGCGGGCGGCGGCGCGGGCTAATGCACGGAAAAGAAAGAGGGAGGCGAGGAGGATTGGTGCCGTGGGGAGGTCAGGGGTGGTCGGAGGGGGCTGCCGACGGCGAGGGGCGGCGGTCGGAGGGGTCTTGACGGCGGCGGAGAGCTCCGGTGAGGCGATCGCTCGGAAAGATGGTGGAGAAGGTGCGCGTAGCCTCAGCGAAGCTCGGAGTGGTGGCGGTGCGGCACGAGGACGTCCGAGGCTCCCGCAATTGCTCACCGGAGCTTTGCCGGCGCAGCAAGGGGGAGGCGCAGGGTGCGATGAGCCCATGGGCGTGGAGAGAGGAAATTGGGCGGAGGAAAAGGTGAGGTGTGGGGAGGGGGTCCTCGGGGAGTGCTTAAATAGGAGGGGAAAGGAGTAACGGCCGAGCGATTGCTCGCCGGACTTGAATCGGCCCCGAGCACCAATTGGCTTAATTGTGAGGTAAAGGAGGGGGGTAACGGGCAGAACACAGGGAGGAATATGCGCATTAGCTCGGGCGGAGAGGGCGGAAGAAACCGAAGCTTTAAAGCTTCGGTTACTAGCTTTAATGGCGACGGCGGGGTTTCGGGAGGAAGAAGAGGGCGGGGAAGACGGGCCCGACAAGTGGGTCCCATGCGTCGGCGAGAGGGAAGAAGAGAATGGGAGGCGGCGGCTCGGATTGGTGACGGGTGGCAACAGGAAAAGATCGGGGCCGTTGGGCGGCGAAGCGCTAAGTGAGAACAGCGGTCAAGATTCCAACCAGCAACTGAGATTTAATCTGAGCCGTCGGGATTTCGGACGAAGGGGTAAGCGGCAGGGTGCGGACGAGATTTAGTACAGCAAAGGGGGACGTTGCGGATTGAGCCACTTGTCGCTCAGAGAGACGAGGTGGGCGGGGCGAAGCGGTAAGTGATGGGTAGCGGCTGAGATCAATCGGGCGATGGTGGGATTAGATCCGGGCCGATCAAAGGGGCCGAAGAGGTAAGTGGTTGGAGACGGCCGAGATTAAAACCGGCGGGTGGAAGCGGCTCCGATGTGTGACACGTGTCGCCCGAGAGAGTTTTCTGGAATTAATTCTTTTTAGAGATTTCAGAAAATACCAGGAGGCTTTAAAATGCTTGGAAAAATACCAAATAAATTTTAAAAATTCTAGAAAAATTCACAGAAATAACTGAAGAGGTTTTAAACTTAGGAAAAATATTTTCAACCTATGTTGGTATTAATTTTTAATTTTAAACAGAAACTTTAACTCTGGAAATCCTAATAATTTGAATTAATTAATTTAAAATTATTCTTTCCATATAAATGCAAAATTTGGGATGTCACAATTGTGGATGCCCAACCGAAGCGAACCGCAATGTGATGCCCATGTCGTCGCAGAATGCCCTGAATTGAGCAGAATCGAACTGCAGGCCATTGTTGGTAGTGATCTCCTTGGGCACTATGAAGCGGCATATGATGTTTTGCCAAAGGAAGCGCTGCATGTGTCGGACCCTGGAGCAACCACTCCTGGATCCTCTGTGTAAATCGCACTAGTCCAGGATCAAGCTAGTGCACACAGTGGATAACAAAGATTCATATCATGCACAATGACATTTATTCATTAACTAAATATGGGCCTGATGGCCAAAGGTTACATCAATGGTTCATAAACCAAAAATAAATATAGACAGCGGAAGAAAACCAATGAAGTAGCAGCCCATCCTGCCTACCCACAGGCGAATGACTGTAAGACGCGGCCTAGTCGTCACCATCCTCACCGAAGTTGTTGACGTCATCCTCTGGCAACAGATTTTAGCAAGGTGAGCACATAAAGTACTCCCAAGGTAAGCACATAAAGTACTTACGCAAGTTACACCAGGAGTTTTAACAGAGTGAATGCATGCATAGGGATAACAAAGGAAGGTTTATTAAGCTTATTTGTGCGAAAAACAGTACTGAATTTAAATACAATAACATAAGTGCAAAAGCTGAATTTTATACAGTAGATAGAAATGATAATTTAACAAAATAATATCGTTAGTGCAGGCTCCAACCAAACACTAACCTAGTCACAGGTATCCCACCTGGTCCATCTTTTCAAAAGGTTTCACATAGATTCTATCTATCCATATGCTTTTCAAAATCTCTTATGGATTCATTTTGTTAGTGCAGGCTCCGACCAAACACCAACTTATTCACAGGTATCCCACCTGGTCATAGATTCCATCCATCCATCCATAAGCCTTTTCCAGAAACTATTTTAAAAACGAAAGTCTAATCCATGACAAACTTTACTCAGCTTGCCCATAACCGTGGGCACGGCTATCCAGGATAGATTATACACTCTGCAGAGGTTGTACAGCTTTACCCACAAGATATGATTATCTCGTATTGTTGGCCATTACACGCTTCCGTAGGCGTGCGACTGAGAAAATCATAACAAGGCCTTTACAATGCTAAGCCTTCAACTTGGTCACGCCGCCGCTAAGGTTTCACCACAACTTGAATCCACAAGTTGGAGCCCCCTCTTGTGCCGTGTGAGACTTCCCATGGCCTATGCCACGCTCACATTCAACCTATAGCGAGACCAAAGTTGGGACCTCACAAATTAGTCAGCCAGGACTGTCCCATACGATCTTGTGGTAGTGCGATGTGGCTTTGCACTTGATAGCTCACAGACCGGTCCTTAATTTGACTTAGGCTCAATCCACATACCCACATGCACGACAATCAACCAGGTGTCACCAAACACGAGGCATGCCGGCACCCACCACCTATCCATTAGCCTAACTCCAAATCATAAGTTTCTATTTTTGTTTTTAAACCATTTTCACAAACCATCCCTGACTCACCGAAGTCAAGAACTCATTTTCAAATCGTCATTTCATGAGAAAGATTTGATCCCACCTAAAGTTATACTAAGCCAGGCTAAGCAATTCTATAAAATTTCTAGTCAATACTATTGTACTAACTAGGTTTTCATCTAAAGGTGACAAGGCATAAGTAAGTTCAATGTCAAATTTGGCCATACACAAAGGATTTGGGTATAACTAGAATTTAAATCAATTTTAAATTAGATTTGAATAAAAGTACGCATGCATAATAATTTTAAAAACAACATAAATAATTTAAATTACTAGGAGCAATATGATCAAAGGTGTAACTTGCCTTTCTTTGAAGTTTGCCGAGGTTCGCTGAAGTTATACTCTCCGAAATAGTCGTAGTCTACACGCGAAAAGTAAGAACAAACTAAACTCAAATAAAATCCAAATAAAATCCAAATTTTATAAAATAAATGCTGGGAGATAGAATATGAATTTTGCAATTTGAATTGGTCCAAAAGGAGTTAGGGCGAAGGAGGACGACTTCTGGAAGTTTGAATTCCAAAGAAATGAATAAAAGGAATTATTGAAATTCTTTTCTTTATGAAGGAAAAGTGGTCGGAAGCTCCAATATTTGTGTATGGTCGAAGCCATGATCGAATCAACGATTGAAGTTACGAAGGTCAAAGTCGAAGACAGAGACTCCAAGTGTAGGTGCAGTCGAAGTCGAAGATTCAGTCCAAGACCTGGTCGGAATTGAACAGTGGTTGGAAGAATTGGATTTATGCAGAGTGGTCGAAAGAATCGGACGGCTTGGAGAGGTCGGACGGTTTCGAGTGGTCGGAGAGATCGGAGGGTTTAGAGAGGTCAGAGGGTGCGGAGGTTAAAACGGTCAAATAACCATGGTCGGCTCGAAGACGGAGGTCTAAGTCGAAGGCTCCAAGATCGAAGGCCGAAGTTGAAGTCTTTGAGGTCGAAGGTCGAAGGCTGGAGCCGAAGTCGAAGGCTCCGAGCAGTCGGAGTCTAAGAATCGGATGGCTGGGAGAAGTCGGACGACTTCACGAGACAAGATCCGAGCGATCCAACGGCGGCGAAGACCGGTGAGATGTGCAAAAGAGGGAGAAGAGTATGAGTCTGATTTTACCTTGGTGCAAGGTTCGGGCTGCATAGAGTTGGCTGGCGGCGAGGGTGTAGCGGAGGCGGGACACGATTATCTATGGCGGAGACTCTCCGACGACGGCTTGCTTGGAGAAGGGACGTCGAAGGTTCGTGTGGGCCTGAGGAAGGATACCGACGGTGGGGTACTTCGGTCATGCTCTGGCTCGGGAAAAAGGGTGAAGGAGGTGCGCGTGGTCCGGTCGAAGATTTGGCGGTGGTGGCGTCGGCGTTGGCGGAAGAAACACTCCGGTGGGGGATTGCTTGGCGGAGGGGTGGCAAGGTGAAGAAAAGGGAGAGGGGATTGCGAGGAGTGCGTTGGTGCTCTCGTGCAATACCAGAAGTGGTTGGAAGGTAGTCGGTGGTGAGTTGGAGCGATGGCGTAACTCGGGCGGCGGTGGCGGTAGTATTCTGGCGGTGAGGAGACTCAACCAAGGGCGGTCGAGAAAATTAAAAAATTATGAAATATATACTGAAAAATAGATTATGAATTTAGATGAATTTATAAACTTGAATCACTTGATTCGGAGTTCGGACGAAGGAGAACGAACGATTGGAAGATTGTTGAATCAGAAAATTCTAGAAAAAGAAAAATCAGGAATATTCCGAAGGAATATTCCCGCGTGAACAGTATCGGACAGCAGCGTTGTTCACTGTTTTTGGCCGTGGCGCTGGTGAGAAAAGGCACGGGAGGTGAAGCTAATGTGTTGCTAATGACCTGAGGCACATGTAGGATGTGATGGCACGTCAAACGGAGCACGGTGACGACGTCTACAGTGACAATGACATAGGGTGTGTAGAGAAGAATAATTTTCGGATAAAGAATATGATGAAGTAAGGCGAGTCTAGAAAAAAATATCGGCTAAGCCGAAACTCACCGGAGGCGACGCAATCGTCGTTTGAACGACGTCGGTACTGAAATACGAAAGATTCAATATCTTTGTGCTCGGTCAGGTGAATTCAAAACCGTCTGAAATGTAGCCACCTGGGATGGTTTGGCACGTTTTGACGCGGACGGATCGTTGAAAGCATTCCCGGACAGGCGGGGACGCGCAGTGCCATTTGCGGCTATGGAAAGGTGTCGGACGCAAAAATTTAGGAAAGGTTTTTGGACGAACGGAGGGGAGCAGGGCGTAGAACACGTCGAGACGAACTCAACGCCGCAGACGGCTCGGCCAACGGACTAGCGAAACACAGTGGACCAGACTTTATGCGGCTTATAGGCTGACATCGGCGTTCCGGGCAAACGGAGAGGAATTAACATGCGAGAGTTACGGCGAATCGAAGAGTAGAGTGTGGGGATCGTGACGCTCACCTTGGTTTTGGTCGGGCATGCACGGTCGGCCGGTGGCGACACGACGAACGCGGACCCGATTTGGCCCACGGTGCCGACGATGCTCCGGCGAAGTTCCGGCGAATGCGAGGTGAGCACCGCGTAGAACGCGGCGAGGCGAAGCCAACGGTGTGGTCAAACGCGGCGGCGCTCCACCGGACGAGGCGCAAAAGGCCGAAGAACACCGCTTGAACTACAAAAATAAAACTTCGATTCCGGCCAAACGAATGGGAGAGGGGACTTGAGATTTTCGGGGTTGAGTGAGAATGAAGAGAGGCTCACGGGGCTCCCTTTTATAGGGGTGGAGGTGGACCGAGGAGGGAGATCAACGGGGCATGTCTTTGAATGGCATCGTTTAAATCCCGCGAAAATAGCTCATGAATGAGGGGGGAAACGGTGGGAAATAAAAGAGCTTGATGAGAGGAAGTAAATGCAATTTATTTCGCTAAACACCGTTGAGTAAATCAAAAGATATGGGGGATTGAAGAAGCTCCAAAAATGGCGTTTCCATGGAGGCCTGCGTGTTGTGCTCTGTGTTCTTCACGATGGGAAGAAGATGGGAAAAGGAGGAGAGAGAAAAAGAGAAAAGGAAAAAAAAGAAAAATAAAAATTGAGAAAATTATAAAAAATATATTTTTAGAATCCTTGGAACCTGAAAAGAATAAAAAAAATATTTTCTGAATTTTTTGACCTTTATTTCAATTTTTTAAAAATGTTTTTCTTTTTCTAGATTTAAATAATACAATAAATAGCAAATAAAGCTTAAAAATCTTAGAAAAATTCATAGAAGTTTCTAAGGCTATTTGGAACTTAAAAAAAATTCCAATTTAATTTTTCATATTTTTCTTTATAAAATATTTTTTGTTTAACAGAAAGGCTCTTTTCTTCTCTTTTCTTTTTAGCAGAAAATTAAGCTAGCTAAAAATTTTAAAATTTCAAGAAACTAAATAACTTTGTTTTTTACTTTAAACTAACTTATTTAATACCTTATTTATTTATTTTGTTTTTATTTTTTCTTAAATCTCCTTTTCATAACCTTTTTTTTACCGAAAATCAGGCAATTAATTTCTTTTTTTAATAACTTAAAGAAACCAATAATAAATGTTTTATTTTAAATTAAATCAAATATTTTGAAATAAACAGCTGGGCTGTTACAAACTTCCCCCCTTAAAGAGAATCTCGTCCCCGAGATTCGCACGGCTAGCAAAGAAATAGGTTTGGATTTTACTCAGCATGGCTTGAGCTGTGATCTAGTTCAGATGTCCCTTCGTGAACTTCGCTGTCCTTTTGTCTACTATTTGAAGAGTGTTGGTGGTCGGTGTTTCAGCTTGATGCTTCCAAGAATTAGGGAAGAGGAGATTTAAGACAAAGGAGGAATAGGGGTCATTTTGCACAATCCAACAAAACACAAACTAGAAAAAAAAGACCTTTGTTAAGATAATATCATGTAACAGTTACGGCTATCAACAAAAGAGAAAACTTGATAGCTCATAATGTCGTCTAATAGCTGCCTAACAACTTATCCTAAAAGGACAAGGGTTGCCTTGGTGTAATCTTTCGTGGCTTTCTGAGTACAAAGCACGATCCTTTGATGCGAAGATTGAAATGATGGCTGAGGCGAAGAACTCTTTACGAGCGACTTCTTGCTTGGCTCTTTCCAACGAGTACCTGCTTCCTTTAAAGCGCTAGAGAAGACTTTGTAGGATCGGAAATGGCAACAGAGGGGGGGTGAATGGTGCCTCTTTAAAATTTGCCCCTAGTATCCACACTCAGATTCTCTTCTCCGATAGCTATATTAGCTATGAAGTAAGAATCGTGCTTAATAGAAGAATTAAAATATTTTTGCCGATTTGATCGAAAGGTTTTAAGTCTTGCACCAAACTAGAGAAACTTGAAAAACTAACTAAAAATGCCAAACACTAACATCTGCACTTCTGAACTATTACCCAACAACCTGAAAACTGAAAAACAAAAGTCCACAGCAGCTCTCAACCTAAAACTAGAAATTATGTCAACCTGCTGAGAGAACAATAACCTGAAAACACTTGTTCGGTTATTACTAGGTGATTGCTGAAAATCGGAGTTTAGTTGCTGCAAACCTGAAATTTCAAACTGCTGCAACTCTCAGTTGTATTGCTGCATCTCTCGGTTTCAAACTTCTCACAGACTAAACCAAGGAGCAACTTGATTGCTGAAAACTGCAGTGAAGAGGTGCTGAAATCTGCAGCAAGTATGTGCTGAAAACAGCAGCAAGTAGTGCTGAAATCTGCAGCTAGTATGTGCTGAAAACAGCAGCAAGTAGTGCTGAAATCTGCACTCACAAATCTGCAGCAACCTGAGATTAAAATCTGAAATCTGCACTCATAAACCTGCAGCAACCTGAGATTAAAATCTAAAATCTGCACTCATAAATCTGCAGCAACCTGAGATTAGAAACAGAAATCAGCACCAAACAAACAGCAGGCTGCAGCCAAATTCAGCACTAAAATGCAGACCGAAAATCAGTAGAGAAGCTGCTGAAAAGCACAGAACTGAGGCAGCCGAGCAGCAGTTTTGGGCAGCCAACAACTCCCATCCGAACAGCTCTTTGACTGCTGTAAGCTGTCGACAATAGCAGCTGGCCGAAAACCCAAGCTGTGCACTGAGAGCTAAAAAGACTGCTGGCCGAGAGAGGTCTAAAGGAGGCAGCAGACAAAAGCAAATTTCTGCAGCACAAGTGCAGCCGACAGGAAGATAATTACTGCAGCCTCTCTAAAACTGAAGAATTGACAAATCATTCCTTGAAGATTTTGGGTCAAACGATCTGGGCTTTAAACCAAATAACCTCAAGACTTCAGAAATCACAAGATTTCAACAAGTGCACAAGAATTCAAGAGTTTAGCTAAAATTTGAAAATGAGCAGAGGAGGGTATAAAATTCAAATTACTCATTCTTCTCACAATTTTTGCTCATGATCTTTAGCAGTTAGCTTAGCAAAGGTCTCACAACTGCAAAATCACAGCCCTAGAGCAAACACTCCTCAGAGAAACCAAGAATCCAAGCATTCCCTGACATCAAACCCTAGAAATTAAGCAAATGAAGAAAATCTGCATTTGAGAACTTTTGCTCTTGGGATAAGCTAACCAAATAGAGTTGAAATTTGGTTTCCCAACCAGAGCCAAAACATGCAGTTGCTCAAGCAAAGGAATCAGCTCACACTCTGAAACATACAGAGAGACAATTTCAATTCAGCACACATGAGAACAGAGAAAAAACACAAGACTTCAGAGAAATGCCATGAAACCAAAGTAACTCAGATTCAATCCATTGATTCATTCCCACGAATGATTACAGAGGAGTCCCGATACACATGGACATTAAAACAAAGGAATGATTACATGGGTTCTCACTTCATTCTCTCCCTCTCCCAAACACAAGACACCCCTTCTGGAGGCACACACGCACTAGAACTCACTTCATGCTAAAAAATGTGCAGCACACTACTACACTTGCATACACACTAGAAGAACCCCCTACGTACAGACCAAGAGAGAGCAGCTAACTCCTCCTCTCCTGCACATAAGACCAAAGGGAGAAGCCACACCTTTTCTTGGAAATTCAAGAAGTGGCATACTCCACACTTCCAACCCTCTCATCCATTTTTGGCAAAGGTCAAGCCACCAGAATTTTTGGAGGGAAATCACCTACTCCTCTCATTTGCTTGAGTCAAATTACCAAATTGCCCTCAAGCACTTTCCTGGAAGTTTCCGCATCCGATACCTTGACTGTCTGAACCTCGACTCCTCCCTGAGTCTAGTCCCGGTCCACTCGTATCGCCCGTCGTTTTCGTCACGGGTAGCTTCGGTTCCTCGTCTCCGACTCGCAACCACCTCGGCGATCTCGATCATCTTGGCATCTTTGACCGTCGGACCTCGACACTTCCCGTGCCTAGTCCCGGTCCACCTCGCCTCACCATGACCTAGCTCAAGTCCTGCGATCCACGGACAAGCAAACCATCACATAGCACCGCATCGAAGCAAAGTATATTCCACATTAGCACAGATAAAGGTACTCAACCCTAGAATACCCAAAACAAACTCTAACTCACTAAACAAACTGTCAATATCTCATCACAAACATGGGGATACTCCACATGGTCTCTCAATCTCCCCCTTGATGAGTATATTGACAAACACAGAAAAAGTATAAGTTGAGTTTGTTTGCAAGTCATACATGGTCTGAGAGAAGAAATTGATGCTAATGACCATGTAGATACAAGGAGCAAAAGAAAGAGCAAGTTTTCCTCAAACGCTCCCAAAACTCCCAAAAGAAAGAGCAAGTTTTCCTCAAACGCTCCCAAAACTCCCAAAAGAAAGAGCAAGTTTTCCTCAAACGCTCCCAAAACTCCCAAAAGGACTTTTTCTCCAATATTCTCCCCCTTTTGGCAATAGAATCAGCAAGATACAAAAGAGAGAATATAGCATGGTGTGGTTGAATGTTATGCAATGCTAAGCAATTAGAGCCATGAAGATTATCCAAAATGACTATTTAAGTATTACACCAAGCCATAATAGATATGAATGCTATCAAGATCATGACAAAATATGCATAATCAAGCCAAGCCAAGTAAGTAGCAATATGAAGATTAGATGAATTTCTTAGCATGTCAAGCCACTCAAGAGTATAGTCTAACTAGAGGTATCCAAAGATGATGCAAGCCATGTCAATAATCTAAGTGGAACCAAGAAGCTAGAATTGAGTCAATTTAGAGTGCTACAAGTTCAAGAATGAATCATTTGCACAAGTACTTAGTTCTCTTGGCAATTAAGCAAATTTAGCACAAATCACATGTTTTCATTTGAAACTCATAATTTTGGTGATGTGCTAGATCTCAAGCCTTATGCGACCATTCCAAGCGAGAAGCTTAAGGAGATGATCTTGGTCATCCAAAACTCCCCCCGAGTTCATGCCTAGTGCAATGGCAAGCAGTCTCACGAGAAAGAATTGGTGAGATCAGTTCTTTCGCACATAAAAGAGATCTTTTGCTTTCTTAAATAATTGTACTTACTCATGCTTCATCAAGAAACTAGCATAGCTCAAACTAAAGCTCAATTAAAGATTCAAGACTCAACTTAGCCTATTTGACATGGCATGAATCATAAGAGGATAACTAAAGACAGACTAGTCTCAAAAGCTAACATGACGTGTCTTAGTTCAAGTTATGCAATTTAATTAACTCAACAATGGCAAAGGCTTGACGACACATATGAAGCAATGATAAGTCTAGCGATTAAGCATAATCATGGCAAGATGTAATGCATTGTAATCATGTCAACTATGGATAATAGTCAAGGCTCCATGTAGTTATATTACAATGAAATGCAGAAAATCCAGCTCCCCCTCAACATGTGAAGCACCTTTTTAGTTCAAGTTGAGTTATGACAATATTAAGCTCCAGAAGCTCCCAAATGAACTCCCCTTGAACCAAAGCTATAAAACGAGAAGCTGGCAAAGAAATCAGAAAAGGCAGTCCTTAAAGCATAGACAAGATGTAGAGGATACTATGACTCAGACTGACTCTCATCTACCCCATATAACACTAGGATTATCAGCTGCCCAACCAACACACTAAGGAGCAAACACGTTCCCTGTCTACCCAAGGGTGGCCCAACCCTTGCTAGAACCTATAAGAAGTGAGTAAGCTCAACCTAGTGAGAAGAAAAACAGCTAACAAGCAGCATCCTAGAATCACAAGATGAGAGGAAGAAGTCTGACCATCTAGATACGAGACACACTCTAATCTATGCTAGAAGTACTAACCCGAATGCACCCAAATGCAATGCAATAGAAAAGAGTAAGGGTATAATATACAAGATAAAGCAAGAAAGCACAAAGCTCCCCTCACTACAGTCCATAAGGACAAACCACCCCAAGCTCTCCTCAAGGCTGAAAACCTAGAGCTATCCAAAGGCTTGGTAAAGATATCAATAGCGGCGGTCACTCTCCACAAGCTGAAGCACTATATCACCCTTCTCCACATGGTCTCTAAGGAAGTGATATCGGATATCAATATGCTTGGTCCGAGAGTGCTTTGCTGGGTTCTTAGCAATGTTAATAGCGAAGTGTTATCACAAAAGAGTGGAACACTTTCTATAACTAACCCAAAGTCCCGCAGGTTGAAGCCATCAAAGTATCTTTGCAAACAATGGCGGCGACAACATATTCACCTCTGCGGTGGATGCGCAACACCGGATCGCTTCCTAGAAGACCAAGAAACGAGAAGTACCAATGAATTGGCGGTGCGAAGTGCTCTTCCTATCTATCCTCTGACCCGACAAAGTCTGCGTCAGAATAGGCTCGAGGAAAAGACAGGATGAGGAAGAGTACCATATACCATAGTCAATGGTAGCTCGAAGGTACCGAAGAATGCGCTTCACCGCTTTGGCGGTGAGATATGCGAGGAGAAGCTCAAATCGAGCACACGGACACGGAGAAGTGTATGTCCGGTCTCGAGGCGATGAGGTACAAGAGGGAGCCAATCATGCTGCGATACTCCTTCGATCAAGCGGCTCGCCGTCCTCATCTGGGTCGAGTGAAGCTGAAGAAGCCATCGGAGTGGACAGCGGCTTGCCATCACTCATATCAAAGCGTTTGGAGGTCACGAGTGTACTTGCCCGATGCAAGAAAGTACCCTCCGAGTGCTTGATCGAAAGCCAAGGAAGAAACTCAACTCGCCCATCATACTCATCTCAAACTCTGAGCTCATGACATCGGAGAACTGAGAAACAAGAGTATGAGAAGAGCCACCAAAGATGATATCATCCACATAAATCTGGACGAGTAGAAGATTATTCCCATGCCTGCGAATGAACAAGGTCTTGTCCACCTTACCCATCTCAAATCCATGACTCAACAGATAAGACTTAAGCCTCTCATACCAAGCTCTAGGGGCCTGCTTAAGTCCATACAAGGCTTTGGAAAGCTTGTAGACATGGTTTGGATATTTGGGGTTCTCGAAACCTGGAGGCTGTCTAACATAGACTTCTTCTTCAATAAACCCATTGAGGAAGGCACTCTTGACATCCATCTAGTAAAGCTTGAAACCCTTAGAAGCCGAAAGCAAGCAGATTCTAATGGCCTCAAGTCTAGCAACAGGGCAAAGGTCTCCTCAAAATCTAGACCCTCAACACAGGAGAACCCACGAGCTACAGTCTAGCCTTGTTTCGAATGACTACCCCATCCTCACTCTGCTTGTTTTTGAACACCCACTTAGTCCCAATAACATTGTGACCTCGAGGGGGCTCAACAAGCGACCAGACCTTGTTTCTCTCAAAGTTCTCCAACTCCTCATGCATGGCATTGACCCAAGACTCGTCAGAAAGAGCATGATCAACATCCTTGGGCTCGAAAGAGGCAACGAAAGCAGAATGGAGACAGAAAAGAGAAGTGCCAGATTTTGAGCGTGTGACACGCTCAAAAGATCTCCAATTATCTGCTCACGAAGGATGATGTTCTCGGACTCTACGAGGAGGTCCTTGATGAGAAGAAGGAGAAGTGGCCTCTATCTCATGAGTCGACGAGATAGGAGCAGAGCCACTAGCTCCGGAAGAAGCGGAAGGCATGGGTGATCTCCTTGAGGTGCGGTGGTAGAAGCGGGCACCGTGGGGAAGGGGAATTGGATCGGGTAGACAACCCTCATCTCCATCCTCCCGATCATTCACAAATATGGTCTCGGATCGCTCTCGTAACTCGAGATATCGGGCCTAGTCCCGGTGGCCTCATCGAAGGTCACCTCACGAGTTTCTACCAATTTACTAGACTCAGCCTGCGGACCCTATAAGTTCGCGAAGAAGTCGAGTAACCTAAAAAGATCGCATCACAAGATCGTGACTCGAACTTATCTAGGTTTCCAGACTTCAGAATAAAACACTTGCAACCAAACACGCGAAAATGAGATATACTGGGCTTTCGCCCATATCTCAACTCATAAGAGGTGCGATGCAAGTGTGCCCGAGAAAACTCGATTTGAAACATGGCACGCGGTGGCTATCGCCTCACCCAAAACTTCCTCGGTGTAGAGTACTCATCAAGCATCGTCCTGGCCATCTCGACCAAGGTACGGTTCTTCCTCTCCACAACGCCATTTTGCTGAGGGACGTATGGAGAAGAGAACTGGTGCTCTACACCTGTCTCATCACAGAAACTCTTAAAGTAGGAATTCTTGAACTCCGTGCCATTGTCACTGCGGATCGCTCGTAAGGCACCCGGGAGCTCAACAGAAATCCTACGAAAGAGACCTCGAAAATGTGTAAATGTCTCATCCTTCGAGGCTAAGAAAAACACCCAAGAGTACCTCGAGAAGTCATCGACCACGACAAGAACATACCACTTCCCTCCTGCTGACTGCACTCGAGCTGGTCCAACTGTGTCCATGTGGAGCAGCTGTCCTGGTGCATCGGTCATAGTCACTGTGACCGGAGGATGAGAGGCGGCAACCATCTTGCCGTGCCGGCAAGGAGCGCAAACAAGATCTTTGACCATCTTGAGTTTCGGCAGACCACGAATGAGATCGTGGCCGCTAACTCGAGTCAAATGGTCAAATCCAATATGACCAAGTCTCCTATGCCAGAAGGTAAGGTCACGGGACTCAGAAGCAACTAAACACCTGAGAGGATCACCAGAAGACTCAGCAAAATCAGCACGAAAGATCCTCCCATAACGAGAAATCCCGCAAACCAGACTCCCCGAAGAATCGAGAATTTTGCAATTGTTTTTCTTGAAGCTCACCTCGAAACCGTCATCGTAAGTCGAGAAACGAAAGCAAATTGTCTCGCAGCTTACTCACTAAGGCAACATCCCTTAAAATGAATGAATCATTAACATGCTTTGTACCTTTTTGCGATGATGCGCCTGCACGAAGCGTCTCCAAAGGTGATCGTCTCATCACCGGAGCACGGGCTAGGAAGAGAACCAACGAGTCTCGGTCATATGACGAGAACAACCGAGTCCACAAGCCAAACCTCTCTTCCCGGCCGCGAACTGAGTCAAACAGTGTAAAGGCTCGATCTTGGGATAAATCAAAAGAGATTTTGGCACCCAATCTTGAGTCACACGTCGAGCGAGAAAGTAGCCACACACGATCGACCTCTAGCTACCCTACGCCACCGCCGCCGAAGAGCCGGAAGGTCTACTAGCAGACTGAAGTCGTTATTGGGTCCGATCGCTACAAGGGAGCGAGTCGAGCACCAACAACATGCCGATCACGCCGCGGATAGCCATCTCGATGGGGAAGCGAGAACTATCCTCGAACGGCGAAAGTCATAACCAGGAGCAACATGAGGACGAAAAACAAAACTCGGAAAAACCAAGTCCTCGATGCTGCCCAAACCCATCAACAGCAGTAATCCTAGACCTCGTCTGGTCCTAGGTGCACTCGTGGTGCAGGGTGACCACGAATACGCCTAAGTGCTCTCGCACGGTCTCTACGCGCAATCTTGGCGCGCTGAAGCATCGATCGATGTGTGTCCATCCTTCCGGCGGAAGGTGCGGTGATACTTCACCTTCGAGAGGTAGAAGTGACAGTGGAACCACCTTGTCGTCGAGATCCCCGACATAGCCCGCCGACTTAAATTGGACTTTCTCGGCCCCGGGCTCGATCTCGATCATACCTGGTGCTATGGGTCTGAGCACGGCAGGTGGATGCTTCCTCATGTCCTCATAGAAATCATATCCTAGACCCTGATTAAATCTGCAGATCTTAGATTGGTCTAGAATAAGATTGAGCTTCTTCTTGCCTCCAACAAACCTCTCAAGAGTGTTCATAAGATACTGACACTCCCGAAAGAGAGAGATGCAAGAAGAACAGGGGGAAGAAGAGACAGCAGAAGGGACAGTCCTACTGCTAGCAATTTGGTTCACGTCGCTAGTCGTCTCTACCTTACCCTTGGGTTTCTCCTCAACCCCAGCACACACATCACAAGAAGATGGTTGCTTCTCTAGAAGGTCCTTAGTTAGCTTCACACATTTTTCATCCAAAGCAACAAGTTCAAGTTTTAGTTTTTCACAACTATTGCATGGTGAGCTAACTGGGGCCTTAGTTGCATACTTAGCCAACTTGTTGTTATGGTCAATCATTTCTTGGAACTGTTTTGAGACAGATTCAAGTTCAGCAGTTAGTTTAGGACAGTTCAAACAAGAAGCAATTGGCTCAAGTAGTGAAGCTTGCAGTTCAGCAATTTTATGATCTGCCCGTTTTAGGTTCATCTTTAAATTATTGCAGGTTTCACATGACTCGGGCAAATCCAGAAGCATAGCATAAGGTCCTCTAGCAGCAATGTCCTCAACCTCAAATGAGGTGGGAGAAGTAGTCTCATCAGTAGTCAGTAGGGTAACAGCCATCCTACTCAGTTCTAATTCGGCAAGCAGACTAGCATTCTCCACCTTAATAATATCAAGCTCAGAGGACAAACTATCATGCGAGGTCCTTAATTTCTCCATATCACCCATTAGAGCACAACATGTATCACACTCATCACAGGAGGGACCAGATGTAAGAGCAATAATCTCTAGTGACAATCTATCTACTTCCTTCTCTAACTCAGTACACCTAGCCCTAGCTCTAGCATGAAAACCACCTAACTTAAGAAAAGCATGATTGAGCTGGTCGTAGGTGGGGTATACCTCGTCGGAGTCGGAGTACAGCTCGCTGTCGCTCAGTTCGCCCTCGAGGGCCATGAAGCACATGCCGGAGAAGTCATCACCGCCATCCTTGAGCTCTTGATCACCCGTCCCGTCGTCGTCGCTCCATCCTTCCACCTCGCTGAGGTCGAGGTCGTCGAAGGCGGTGAGGACGCGGTGGAAGAGCTTCTTGGCTTTGCCAAAGTTGCGGAACTTCTTCTTGCCTTGTGCAGGAGCTGGAGGCTTCTTGTTACGGTTCTTGTCGGTGAAGTCATTCTTGCCCGAACCGCCGTAGTCGTTCTTGCCCTTCTCCAGCTTGGGGCAGTTTGCCCGAATGTGGTTGGGGCCACCACACTCGAAGCAAATCACAGGTCCTCCCCTCTTTCTGTCCCTCCTCCTCTTGTAAGCATGGGAAAACTTCCGAGCTAGGAGGGCCAGCTGCTCATCCTCGAGCTGCTCTAACTGATCATCAGTTACATCACAGAGAGCAGCAAGGGAGAAACCACACAACAAATCGCGAGAAGAACGGAAGCCAAACTGGGATCGGTGACTAGGGCCATCGACTGTGACTTCGACTTTCGAGAGACAATGTCAATCTCGTGAGTCTTGAGACGCGAGTACAGCGCATCAAGAGTCAAAGTCGAGAGGTCCGTGGTGTCCTTGATGGTAGTCACCTTCATTTCCCAAACACGAAGATCAAGTGCAGCAAGCATCTGTCGAGCGTTATCCGAGTCGGGGTATGTGAGACCGACCGCTCGGAGGTTGCTCGAATCTTGTGAAACGCGCAAAGCACTCATCCAGGACTCTCCAATGAGCATTTCAAACTTGTTGTAATCTCGCTTGAATCGTCCTCGTTGCATCGCCTTTATTTGGGTGGTGCCCTCATGGTAAGCATCGAGGGTCTCCCAAATATCAAAGCGGATGAAAGATGAGATATACGATCAAACTCACTACGACTCGGGCCACGGATGATGATGTTCCTTGCCTTTGCATTCGCCTCAACATCAGCCATATTCCCGGCATTGATGTTCTCATCGGCAGGAACAACAAACCGGACCTTGACCTTACGCCAGATGGCGTACCCCTGGGCCTGGATGTATGTCTCCATTCGGCTCTTCCAGAAAGGGTAATCGATGCCATCGAAAATGGGCGGTTTGGTGGAATACTTGTCCGTTGCCATGGCTCCTGCATCGTTAAAGATCTATCGAGAAGAGCTAACCGGCTCTGATACCAATTGTAGGATCGGAAATGGCAACAGAGGGGGGGTGAATGGTGCCTCTTTAAAATTTGCCCCTAGTATCCACACTCAGATTCTCTTCTCCGATAGCTATATTAGCTATGAAGTAAGAATCGTGCTTAATAGAAGAATTAAAATATTTTTGCCGATTTGATCGAAAGGTTTTAAGTCTTGCACCAAACTAGAGAAACTTGAAAAACTAACTAAAAATGCCAAACACTAACATCTGCACTTCTGAACTATTACCCAACAACCTGAAAACTGAAAAACAAAAGTCCACAGCAGCTCTCAACCTAAAACTAGAAATTATGTCAACCTGCTGAGAGAACAATAACCTGAAAACACTTGTTCGGTTATTACTAGGTGATTGCTGAAAATCGGAGTTTAGTTGCTGCAAACCTGAAATTTCAAACTGCTGCAACTCTCAGTTGTATTGCTGCATCTCTCGGTTTCAAACTTCTCACAGACTAAACCAAGGAGCAACTTGATTGCTGAAAACTGCAGTGAAGAGGTGCTGAAATCTGCAGCAAGTATGTGCTGAAAACAGCAGCAAGTAGTGCTGAAATCTGCAGCTAGTATGTGCTGAAAACAGCAGCAAGTAGTGCTGAAATCTGCACTCACAAATCTGCAGCAACCTGAGATTAAAATCTGAAATCTGCACTCATAAACCTGCAGCAACCTGAGATTAAAATCTAAAATCTGCACTCATAAATCTGCAGCAACCTGAGATTAGAAACAGAAATCAGCACCAAACAAACAGCAGGCTGCAGCCAAATTCAGCACTAAAATGCAGACCGAAAATCAGTAGAGAAGCTGCTGAAAAGCACAGAACTGAGGCAGCCGAGCAGCAGTTTTGGGCAGCCAACAACTCCCATCCGAACAGCTCTTTGACTGCTGTAAGCTGTCGACAACAGCAGCTGGCCGAAACCCAAGCTGTGCGAGAGCTAAAAAGACTGCTGGCGAGAGAGGTCTAAAGGAGGCAGCAGACAAAAGCAAATTTCTGCAGCACAAGTGCAGCCGACGGAAGATAATTACTGCAGCCTCTCTAAAATCAAGAATTGACAAATCATTCCTTGAAGATTTTGGGTCAAACGATCTGGGCTTTAAACCAAATAACCTCAAGACTTCGAAATCACAAGATTTCAACAAGTGCACAAGAATTCAAGAGTTTAGCTAAAATTTGAAAATGAGCAGAGGAGGGTATAAAATTCAAATTACTCATTCTTCTCACAATTTTTGCTCATGATCTTTAGCAGTTAGCTTAGCAAAGGTCTCACAACTGCAAAATCACAGCCCTAGAGCAAACACTCCTCAGAGAAACCAAGAATCCAAGCATTCCCTGACATCAAACCCTAGAAATTAAGCAAATGAAGAAAATCTGCATTTGAGAACTTTTGCTCTTGGGATAAGCTAACCAAATAGAGTTGAAATTTGGTTTCCCAACCAGAGCCAAAACATGCAGTTGCTCAAGCAAAGGAATCACTCACACTCAGAAACATACAGAGAGACAATTTCAATTCAGCACACATGAGAACAGAGAAAAAGCACAAGACTTCAGAGAAATGCCATGAAACCAAAGTAACTCAGATTCAATCCATTGATTCATTCCCACGAATGATTACAGAGGAGTCCCGATACACATGGACATTAAAACAAAGGAATGATTACATGGGTTCTCACTTCATTCTCTCCTCTCCCAAACACAAGACACCCTTCCGGAGGCACACACGCACTAGAACTCACTTCATGCTAAAAATGTGCAGCACACTACTACACTTGCATACACACTAGAAGAACCCCTACGCATGCTGGACAAGAGAGAGCAGCTAACTCCTCCTCTCCCGCACATAAGACCAAAGGAGAAGCCACACCTTTTCTTGGAAATTCAAGAAGTGGCATACTCCACACTTCCAACCCTCTCATCCATTTTTGGCAAAGGTCAAGCCACCAGAATTTTTGGAGGGAAATCACCTACTCCTCTCATTTGCTTGAGTCAAATTACCAAATTGCCCTCAAGCACTTTCTCGAAGTTTCCGCATCCGATACCTTGGTATGCGAACCTCGACTCCTCCACGAGTCTAGTCCCGGTCCACTCGACGCCCGTCGTTTTAAATCACGGGTAGCTTCGGTTCCTCGTCTCCGACTCGCAACCACCTCAGCAGATCTCGATCATCTTGGCATCTTTGACCGTCGGACCTCGACACTTCACGTGCCTAGTCGGTCCACCTCGCCTCACCATGACCTAGCTCAAGTCCTGCGATCCACACGCACAAGCAAACCATCACATAGCACCGCACGAAACAGTATATTCCACATTAGCACAGATAAAGGTACTCAACCCTAGAATACCCAAAACAAACTCTAACTCACTAAACAAACTGTCAATATCTCATCACAAACATGGGGATACTCCACATGGTCTCTCAGACTTCCTTGTCCAGTTTGCTTGGTGATGAGTACAACAAAGCGGTGTCCCATCATCTGATTTCCATGGCTATTTCTCTGGTGCATGTACATAGCTTGACGCTGGAATCCCAAATGACGGAGTAGTCGACGAAGGCCTACACTCTATCCATCATTCGGTGCATTTTAATAAACATCCATCTATAGTGGTTTGAACAAGATGAGAGATAGAAATATGTTTTCATGTAATGACACAAAGATGAGAGAGATTTGAGAGATAAGAGTAAGCACAGACTGAGAGGTGAGGATAAGCAAAGCTTTTTAAAAATATTTTATTATTTAAGTTAAGTCCTTAAGGTCAAACCATTCTATTCTATCTACGGTCACGTCTTAGGGTCATTATATCTCTGATACCATCTCTGTCGGACCCCGGAGCAACGACTCCTGGATCCTCTGTGTAAATCGCACTAGTCCAGGATCAAGCTAGTGCATACAGTGGATAACAAAGATTCATATCATGCACAATGACATTTATTCATTAACTAAATATGGGCCTGATGGCCAAAGGTTACATCAATGGTTCATAAACCAAAAATAAATATAGACAGCGGAAGAAAACCAATGAAGTAGCAGCCCATCTTGCCTGCCCACAGGTGAATGACTGTAAGACGTGGCCTAGTCGTCACCATCCTCACCGAAGTTGTTGACGTCATCCTCTGGCAACAGATTTTAGCAAGGTGAGCACATAAAGTACTCCCAAGGTAAGCACATAAAATACTTACGCAAGTTACATCAGGAGTTTTAACAGAGTGAATGCATGCATAGGGATAACAAAGGAAGGCTTATTAAGCTTATTTGTGCAAAAAACAGTACTGAATTTAAATACAATAACATAAGTGCAAAAGCTGAATTTTATACAGTAGATAGAAATGATAATTTAACAAAATAATATCGTTAGTGTAGGCTCCAACCAAACACTAACCTAGTCACAGGTATCCCACCTGGTCCATCTTTTCAAAAGGTTTCACATGGATTCTATCTATCCATATGCTTTTGAAAATCTCTTATGGATTCATTTTGTTAGTGCAGGCTCCGACCAAACACCAACTTATTCACAGGTATCCCACCTGGTCATAGATTCCATCCATCCATCCATCAGCCTTTTTCAGAAACTATTTTAAAAATCAAAGTCTAATCTATGAAAAACTTTACTCAGCTTGCCCATAACCGTGGGCACGGCTATCCAGGATAGATTATACACTCTGCAGAGGTTGTACAGCTTTACCCACAAGATATGATTATCTCGTATTGTCGGCCATTACACGCTTCCGTAGGCGTGCGACTGAGAAAATCATAATAAGGCCTTTACAATGCTAAGCCTTCAACTTGGTCACGCCGCCGCTAAGGTTTCACCACAACTTGAATCCACAAGTTGGAGCCCCCTCTTGTGCCGTGTGAGACTTCCCATGGCCTATGCCACGCTCACATTCAATCTATAGCGAGACCAAAGTTGGGACCTCACAAATTAGTCAGCCAGGACTGTCCCATACCAGTCTTGTGGTAGTACGATGTGGCTTTGCTTGATGAGCTCATGAGCATCGGTCCTTAATTTGACTTAGGCTCAATCCATATACCCACATGCACGACAATCAACCAGGTGTCACCAAACACGAGGCATGCCGGCACCCACCACCTATCCATTAGCCTAACTCCAAATCATAAGTTTCTATTTTTGTTTTTAAACCATTTTCACAAACCATCCCTGACTCACCGAAGTCAAGAACTCATTTTCAAATCGTCATTTCATGAGAAAGATTTGATCCCACCTAAAGTTATACTAAGCCAGGCTAAGCAATTCTATAAAATTTCTAGTCAATACTATTGTACTAACTAGGTTTTCATCTAAGGTGACAAGGCATAAGTAAGTTCAATGTCAAATTTGGCCATACACAAAGGATTTGGGTATAACTAGAATTTAAATCAATTTTAAATTAGATTTGAATAAAAGTACGCATGCATAATAATTTTAAAAACAACATAAATAATTTAAATTACTAGGAGCAACATGATCAAAGGTGTAACTTGCCTTTCTTTGAAGTTTGCCGAGGTTCGCTGAAGTTATACTCTCCGAAATAGTCGTAGTCTACATGCGAAAAGTAAGAACAAACTAAACTCAAATAAAATCCAAATAAAATCTAAATTTTATAAAATAAATGCTGGGAGATAGAATATGAATTTTGCAATTTGAATTGGTCCAAAAGGAGTTAGGGCGAAGGAGGACGACTTCTGGAAGTTTGAATTCCAAAGAAATGAATAAAAGGAATTATTAGAATTCTTTTCTTTATGAAGGAAAAGTGGTCGGAAGCTCCAATATTTGTGTATGGTCGAAGCCATGATCGAATCAACGATTGAAGTTACGAAGGTCAAAGTCGAAGACAGAGACTCCAAGTGTAGGTGCAGTCGAAGTCGAAGATTCAGTCCAAGACCTGGTCGGAATTGAACAGTGGTTGGAAGAATTGGATTTATGCAGAGTGGTCGAAAGAATCGGACGGCTTGGAGAGGTCGGACGGTTTCGAGTGGTCGGAGAGATCGGAGGGTTTAGAGAGGTTAGAGGGTGCGGAGGTTAAAACGGTCAAAGAACCATGGTCGGCTCGAAGACGGAGGTCGAAGTCGAAGGCTCCAAGATCGAAGTCCGAAGTTGAAGTCTTCGAGGTCGAAGGTCGAAGGCTGGAGCCGAAGTCGAAGGCTCCGAGCAGTTGGAGTCCAAGAATCGGATGGCTGGGAGAAGTCAGACGACTTCACGAGACAAGATCCGAGCGATCCAACGGCGGCGAAGACCGGTGAGATGTGCAAAAGAAGGAGAAGAGTATGAGTCCGATTTTACCTTGGTGCAAGGTTCGGGCTGCATAGAGTTGGCTGGCGGCGACGGTGTAGCGTAGTGGAGGCGGGACACGATTATCGATGGCGGAGACTCTCCGACGACGGCTTGCTTGGAGAAGGGACGTCGAAGGTTCGTGTGGGCCTGAGGAAGGATACCGACGGTGGGGTACTCCGGTCATGCTCTGGCTCGGGAAAAAGGGTGAAGGAGGTGCGCGTGGTCCCGTCGAAGATTTGGCGGTGGTGGCGTCGGCGTTGGCGGAAGAGACACTCCGGTGGGGGATTGCTTGGTGAAGGGGTGGCAAGGTGAAGAAAAGGGAGAGGGGATTGCGAGGAGTGCGTTGGTGCTCTCGTGCAATACCAGAAGTGGTTGGAAGGTGGTCGGTGGCGAGTTGGAGCGATGGCGTAACTCGGGCGGCGGTGGCGGTAGTATTCCAGCGGTGAGGAGACTCAACCAAGGGCGGTCGAGAAAATTCAAAAATTATGAAATATATACTGAAAAATAGATTATGAATTTAGATGAATTTATAAACTTGAATCACTTGATTCGGAGTTCGGACGAAGGAGAACGAGCGATTGGAAGATTATCGAATCAGAAAATTCTAGAAAAAGAAAAATCAGGAATATTCCGAAGGAATATTCCCGCGTGAATAGTATCGGACAGCAGCGTTTTTCACTGTTTTTGGCCGTGGCGCTGGTGAGAAAAGGCACGGGAGGTGAAGCTAATGGGTTGCTAATGACCTGAGGCACATGTAGGAAGTGACGGCACGTTAAACAGAGCACGGTGACGACGTCTCCAGTGACAATGACATAGGGTGTGTAGAGAAGAATAATTTTTGGATAAAGAATATGATGAAGTAAGGTAACCATGGCATAGAACGCGGTAAGGCGAGTCTAGAAAAAAATATCGGCTAAGCCGAAACTCACCGGAGGCGACGCAATCGTCGTTTGAACGACGTTGGTACTGAAATATGAAAGATTCAATATCTTTGTGCTCGGTCAGGCGAATTCAAAACCGTCTGAAACGTAGCCACCTAGGATGGTTTGGCACGTTTTGACGCGGACAGATCGTTGAAAGCATTCCCGGACAGGCGGGGACGCGCAGTGCCATTTGCGGCTATGGCAAGGTGTCGGACGCAAAAATTTAGGAAAGGTTTTTGGACGAACGGAGGGGAGCACGGCGTAGAACACGTCGAGACAAACTCAACGCCGCAGACGGCTCGGCCAACGGACTAGCAAAACACGGTGGAGAAGACTTTATGCGGCTTACAGGCTGACATCGGCGTTCCGGGCAAACGGAGAGGAATTAACATGCGAGAGTTGCGGCGAATCGAAGAGTAGAGCGTGGGGATTGTGATGCTCACCTTGGTTTTGGTCGGGCATGCACGGCCGGCCGGTGGCGACGCGACGAACGCGGACCCGATTTGGCCCACGGTGTCGACGATGCTCCGGCGAAGTTCCGGCGAATGCGAGGTGAGCACTGCGTAGAACGCGGCGAGGCGACGCCAACGGTGTGGTCAAACGCGGCGGCGCTCCACCGGACGAGGCGCAAAAGGCCGAAGAACACCGCTTGAACTACAAAAATAAAACTTCGATTCCGGCCAAATGAATGGGAGAGGGGACTTGAGATTTTCGGGGTTGAGTGAGGATGAGGAGAGGCTCACGGGGCTCCCTTTTATAGGGGTGGAGGTGGACCGAGGAGGGAGATCAACGGGGCATGTCTTTGAATGGCATCGTTTAAATCCCGCGAAAATAGCTCATGAATAAGGGGGGAAACGGTGGGAAATGAAAGAGATTGATGAGAGGAAGTAAATGCAATTTATTTCGCTAAAAACCGTTGAGTAAATCAAAAGATATGGGGGATTGAAGAAGCTCCAAAAATGGCGTTTCCATGGAGGCCTGCGTGTTGTGCTCTGTGTTCTTCACGATGGGAAGAAGATGGGAAAAGGAGGAGAGAGAAAAAGAGAAAAGGAAAAAAAAGAAAAAGAAAATTCAGAAAAATTCTAAAAAAATATGTTTAGAATCCTTGGAACCTGAAAAGAATAAAAAAAATATTTTCGGAATTTTTTTACGTTTATTTCAATTTTTTAAAAATGTTTTTCTTTTTCTAGTTTTAAATAATACAATAAATAGCAAATAAAGCTTAAAAATCTTAGAAAAATTCATAGAAGTTTCTAAGGCTATTTGGAACTTAAAAAAAATTCCAATTCAAATTTTCATATTTTTCTTTATAAAATATTTTTTTGCTTAAGAGAAAGGCTCTTTTCTTCTCTTTTCTTTTTAGCAGAAAATTAAGCTAGCTAAAAATTTTAAAATTTTAAGAAACTAAATAACTTTGATTTTTGCTTTAAACTAACTTATTTAATACCTTATTTATTTATTTATTTATTTATTTATTTTGTTTTTATTTTTTTCTTAAATCTCCTTTTCATAACCTTTTTTTTGCCGAAAATCAGGCAATTAATTTCTTTTTTTAAGAACTTAAAGAAACCAATAGTAAATGTTTTATTTTAAATTAAATCAAATATTTTTAAATAACTAGTTGGGCTGTTACAGCATGGCTGTGGAGGTGATCTTGGGTAGCGCACAGCCTCTGGCCACCTGGAAAAATATTCCAGAGCGACCACTATAAAACGCAAATCTCCTTGGGCTCGAGGTGGAGGTCCGACGACGTCGATGCCCCAGCGTGCCAGCGGCCATACGGGGGGAATAGGGTTGAGGTCGGTCGGGAGTCTGTGAATGACCAGCCCCATCCATTCGCAGCCTTGACATCGGTGCACAAGGTCTTGGGCGTCAGCAACGGCGGTTCGCCAATAGAAGCCCTGGTGAAATGCCTTGCCGACGAGGGACCTCGGCGCCAAATGCGAGCCGCAAAGGCCCGCGTGGATTTCCGCGAGGAGGTGCTGTCCCTCCTCGCGCGAGAGGCACCGGAGGAGCGGTGCGCAGACCCCCTTTTTATAGAGCGCTCCGTCGAGTATTTGGAAAGATCCGCGCGGATCAGAAGCGCGGCTTCGGCGTGGTCGTCGGGCTCGGCGATGCCCTGCAAGAAGGCATGGACTGGCTCTCACCAGTCACCCTGATGAGTGATCTGGTGGACTAGGGCCGCGTCTCGATTGTCCTGCGTGATGGCCGCCGCGTGCAGGACCTCGCAAAATGTGCCTTCAGGAGCGGGGAGTTGCTGGCTGGCGGCTTTGGCAAGGATGTCCGCTTGCTCGTTTTCTGCTCGAGGGATGGCCTTGACCGTGACGCCCAAGAAATGTCGCTCCTTGGCTCGCACGGCTGCCAGGTACTTGGCGAGGTCGGGGTCCTTGGCCTGGTATGACTTGTCGACTTGCCCCGCCGCTAGCCGTGAGTCCGTGCGTACGAGGACTCGCCGCGCGCCCAGAGCCTTGAGCTTCGCTAGGCCGAAGAGTAGCGCTTCGTATTCCGCAGTGTTGTTGGTGGCGGGAAATGCGAGTCGCGCCGAGTGTAACAGGCGGTGTCGCTCCGGTGTAGTGACCACAGCACCCATGCCCGCGCCGGAGATGCAGTAGGCTCCGTCAGTGTCTAGCGTCCACATCAGGTCCTCCGGTTGCTGGGCGTGGGGGTCCACTCCGTGAGGAAGTCCGCAAGGATTTGGGACTTGATTGCTGTGCGCGAAGCATATGTCAGGGGAAAAGGGGCGAGTTCGGTTGCCCACTTACCGATGCGTCCTGTGGCCTCTTTATTGTGCAACATCTCCGCGAGAGGGAACGAGGACGGCACGGTGATTGGATGGGCGAGGAAGTAGTGTCGGAGCTTTCTCGAGGTCATGACAAGTGCGTAGGCCAACTTCTCCAGCTCCGTGTACCGTGTCTTGGCGCCTTGGAGGGCTTCGGAGATGAAGTAGACTGGGCGCTGACGAACGCCCACCTCGAGAACGAGGACGGCGCTAACCGCTGTCGCTGAGGCTGCGAGGTAAGGTAATAGGGGAGCCTTTGGTGCCGGGGCGACAAGAGTGGGCAGGCTTGCAAGGTGCCTCTTGAGGTCGTCGAAGGCGCTGGCTTGGACAAAAAGCGACTCAGCGCAGCCATGCGGCCAGCGAGTCTTTGGACTTCCCGTGTTGTCTTGGGCGGCTCCATAGCGAGGATTGCGTCGACCTTGTCGGGGTTGGCTTGGATGCCACACCTCGACACCAGGAAGCCCAAAAGCTTGCTCGCCCGCACACCGAACACGCACTTGTCCGGGTTGAGCTTGATGCCCGCCTTCCAGAAGTTGTCAAAGGTCTCCTGGAGGTCTTGACCGTGGGCGGCCGATTGCTTGGTTTTGACGACTACGTCGTCGACGTAAGCTTCTACATTCCTCCCCAGTTGGGAGGTCAACGCTAGCGCAATGAGGCGAGTGAAGGTTGCGCTGGCATTCTTCAGACCGAAGGGCATTCTGACAAAGCAGTATGTTCCTATTAGAGTGATAAAGCTGGTCTTGTCTTCGTCATCCTTGGCCATGTAGATTTGATGATAGCTGGAGTAAGCGTCCAAGAAGCTCATAAGTTCGTAGCCGGCCGTAGCATCGACCAGCTGGTCGACGCGTGGGAGAGGGTAGTCATCCTTTGGGCACGCCTTGTTGAGGGCGGTGAAGTCGATACACATGCGCCAGGCGCCGTTAGCTTTCTTTACCAACACCGGGTTGGCGAGCCAATCTTCCTGCTGGACTTCGCGGATGACGCCAGCCTGCAGGAGCTTCACTACTTCTGCCTTGGCTGCCTGTTGCCTGTCAACAGACATACGCCGAAGCCTTTGCCTGACCGACTTGGCATCCTGACGGACCGCTAGGTTGTGCTCGATGAGGGATTCACCCCGGGGCGGATGGTGTGTCCGACTTGTGCTTGCCGGCGAGAGCGTGCACCCTACGGCGGGGACTCATAAGCTCTGTGCGTCGAGCAAGGTCCTTGTTCCCAAAGATAGTGAGGACGCCTCGCGGGCCCGACAGCTTCAGGCACAGGAAGCCATGATGTGAGACCGCCCCGAAGGAAACGAGGGCAGGACGGCCTAGGATGGCATTATATGGACTTGGAGTGTCCACGACGTCGAAGATGGCGCCCTTGGTCCTGACGTTGTCGCCCTGATGAAAGGAGACCTGGAGATACACTTGGCCCAACATACTTAGTGACTGGCTCCCTAAGCCGTGCAACGGGGTCCTTGATGGCTGCAGTCAACAGCGAGGGATTCCCATGCGTTCGAGGGCTTGCGTAAAAAGCACGTTCGCCGAACTACCCCCATCAACAAGGACGCGCCTGACATCACATCCGGCAATGTCGGCTCGGATGAGCAGAGGGTCTTGATGGGGAAACTCCACGCCTCGGGCGTCGGCGGGCGCGAAGGTGACTTCGCCCGGAGCTACTCCCGGCCTTGGCTGCTGCGAGGCCCCCAACAACGAACCTTCGGAGATGACGTTGACAACCTGAACCTGCGGGGGTGTTCGCTGCGGCTGCTGCGGTCAGGTCCCCGGTGCGACAGCCGCTAGGGTCTGCGGGCTCCAAGCCTCTTGCATGGCCCACACAGTTTCGTGGAGATCTGCTAGCTCCTGCTGGAGCACATGGAGGGCCACTGGTAGGAAGCCTGCACTGCTGACGTAGTCAAAGCGGGCGGCACACCCGATCGCATTGGCCTGACCTCTGCGACCACCATCTGGGCCACCGAGGTACCCGCCACGTTAGTGTGGTGGATTCCCGCGTTGCTGACCCAGTCCACCGTATTGATGGGGCCGCTTGGCGCTCTTGTGCCGGGAGCGAAGATGGTGGCCATGACTCCGTGGGCGTCGACACCAGTTCCCTGCTCCGCCCGGTCGGTGCTGCGGTAGCTGGCGGGATTGAGGGCGACGTCGACGATGGCGGGGTTGGAGGCGACGTCGGCGATGGCGGGGTTGGAGGCGACGTCGGCGATGGCGGGGTTGGAGGCGACGTTGGCGATGGCGGGGTTGGAGGCGACATCGGCGATAGCGGGGCTGGAGGCGACGTCAACGATGGCGAGGTTGGAGTTGATGTCGGCGATGGCAGGGTTGGAGGCGACGTCGGCGATGGCGGGGTTGGAGGTGACATCGGTGATGGCGGGGTTGGGTCGACGTCGTAAGTGTTGTCGCTCACTCCCCCGACCGCCGATGATGAAGCTTTTCCCAGTGCCATCCTTCTTCTTGCGGTCTTGAGGCTTGCTTTTGTCGTCCCCACGGACGGCGCCAACTGTTGTGGCTACAGACCAAACAAAGAGAGAGGGGTATGGTAGTGGAGAGTTAGGTGAGCAAATGACCTCTTCTTGCTTTCCCAAGGGCGCATGGTACTACATATGTGTATTCCTCCTAAGGAGAGTCTTTACCATCGTAACCTTACACAGAGCCTAACACGGAGGGCAGCTACGTCCCTAATACATGGTTTACAATTTTCCAACAGACTAGCCGGGCTTAGGTGGGGGCCACCCCTACAACACTATGCAAAACAACATGGCTCCGCCTTCGACTACATCTTCGCCTTCGCAAGGCAGTCCTGGGTCTGCCCCCGACTTCGACATGCACCCGCACGCCGGAGAGGTGCGCCAGAAGATGCCCCCCGTTTCAGGGAGTGCTCGCGAAGCAGTCCGTTCAGCGGAGCCCGCGCCGATCAAAGCAGAGCTCAACCGCTCGCAGCGCAACAGCCTCCTTCCCCCGTGGGCTTGCTGCGGTCGGCAGTCGTCAGAATGTTGCGCTCGAAAACAGGCCTCCCTCAGTTCATCAACACGGCAATATTCCGTTGCATGTTCATGAACTGAAGAAGGCATATTTTTGAAATCAAGACCATCTCAACTACGCCCGGCAGGCGCTACGACCCTCCTGGTATATATATATGCAGCTGTCCCCCGCGCGGAGAAGCGCAACCGGTGGAAGTCGAAGCGACGCGGTCGCCCACACGTGGAGAGACACAACCGGCGGAAGTCAAAGCTACGCGGTCGCCCACGTGTGGAGAGGCGCCACCGGCGGAAGTCGAAGCGACGCGGTCGCCCCCGCGCGAAGAAGCGCAACCAGTGGAAGTCAAAGCGACGCGGTCGCCCACGCGCGGCGAAGCGCAACTGGCGGAAGCCGAAAAGTGTGCGACGTCCCAACTTGATTGCACCTGCGCATAGTAACCCCAGCTCCGCCTTCCGCGAAGCCTTCACCTCAGCGGAACGACTCCGGCTCCGCCCTCGACGAGACCTTCGCCCCCACAGAGCAACCCCGGGTCCGCCTCCGGCTCTGGCACTTCGACACGCAGCCGCGTGTCGGCACGCCACGCCAAAAGGCACCCCTTCCGCTCTGGTGGCTCGGGACAACCCCGGCACTTGCTGCACATCATACCTCTTCACTCTTAGCACAACCGTTTTCGCACCCTAATGTGTCCCATGCCTTTCCATGGATGCTAGATTGCAGAGAGCGCTGGCACAGCAGGTCAGTCAGAAGGAGTCCGCACCGACCGGCGCGAAGCCAGCCGCCAGAGAGGCGTGCGCACTCGTGGTTGTCCGACCGCACACAGCGCCCCAGCAACCATCACCTTGGGGCGTAATGCCTCAGCACGCCTTAGGCTTGGAAGATATCTTAGAAACAAGGCCCGACGCTTCTTCCTCAGCGCGGGGCGCGAACCTTTCTGCCAACTCAAGAATGTACCTTCTTCCGTCCACAAGCATTCACAAAGAACCTTAACTGATGCTAACCCTATCGCATGCTCGTGAGCGAAAGAGGCATATTCTTGAGACAAGCCGTCCCAGCAATACTTCGCCATGTCGCTATGGCCGCATATATAGCCGCTCCTAGGAAGCGTAACCGGCAGAGGTCCAACCGTCGCGGCCGACCACACGCGTCCAACCGGCGGGAGTCGAACTAACGCGGTCGCTCACGCGCATGAGACGCCCCAACCTCCCACGCCTACCCGCTCCTCCCACATCGACAAGGTCTTCGCCTCTTCAGCGCAAATGCAACTCCGCCTACGACCACCCTGTGCAAGACTTCGACATCGGCTCCGCTGCGGACCCCCGGCTTCGACTCCGCGGAGCCACGAGGACCTACATGCACCAAATCATCTTCTCCCACAATCACACAACATCACAGGCTGTAGGGACGGAGGGGGCCAAAGGGCTCGGCAACATGGCTTCGGCCTGTGAAGCCCTTCACCATGAGAGGCTCCTGTTGTAGGGGTAGCCCCACCTAAACCCATCTAGCCTGTTGAGAAGGTTATAAACATGTACAAGGACGTAGTTGCATTCGGTCGGAGGTTCGGTGTAAGGTTACGATTGTAAAGATGCTCCTTACGAGGGAAGGCATATATATGTCATACAGAGCCCTTGGGAAAGACCAAGAGGACATTTGCTCACCTAACTCTCCACTACTATACCTCTCTCTCTCTGTTTGGTCTGTAGCCACAACAGATAGAAAGAGTAATTTAACCAAATAATATCGTTAGTGCAGGCTCCGACCAAACACTAACCTATTCATAGGTATCCCACCTGGTCCATCTTTTCCAAAAGATCTCATACAGATTCCATCCATCCAAATATTTTTTTCATCTCCCATGGATTCCATCCATCCATAGGCCCTTTTAGAAACCATTTTAAAAATCAAAGTCTAATCCACGAAAAACTTTACTCAGCTTGCCCAGAACCGTGGGCACGGCTATCCAGGATAGGTTATACACTCTACAGAGGTTGTACAGCTTTATCCACAAGACATGATCATCCCATATTACCACCGAATAAGCACACTTCCTTTGGTGTGCGGCGAGGATATCACGACAAGGCTATTACAATATTCCGTAGACAAAATAGTTACGCCGCCACTAAGGTTTCACCACAACTTGAATCCACAAGTTGGAGGCCCCTCTTGTGCCATGTGAGACTTCTCACGGCCTACGCCACGCTCACATTCAGCCTATAGCGAAACTATATTTGGAACTTCATAAATTATTTAGCCAGATCTGTCCCATACCAGACTTGTGGTAGTACAATATGGCTTTGCAACAGTAGCTCACAAACCGGTCCTTAACTTGACTTAGGCTCAGACCATATACCCCCTTGTGCCTGACAATCAACATTGTGTCACCAAACAACAATGCATGCCAGCACCCACCACCTAATCATTAGCCTAGGTCAAAACCAAGTTTTATATTTTATTTTAAAAACATTCCTTATATTTTCTTGACTCAACAAAGTCAAGAATATATTTCAGAAAATCATTGATCTGAAATGAAACAAATATATCCACTTAAATCAATCTAAGCATGGCTAAGCCATTCTATAAAATTTCTAGTTAATACTATTGTACTAACTAGATTTTCATCTAAGGTGACAAGGCATAAGGAAGTTCAATATCAAATCTGGCCATACACAAAGGATTCGGGTATAACTAAAATTTAAATCGAATTTAAATTAGATTGAATAAAAGTACGCATGCATAATAATTTTAAAAACAACATAAATAATTTAAATTACTGGGAGCAACATGATCAAAGGTGTAACTTGCCTTGCTTCGAAGTTTGCTGAGGTTCATCAAAGTTATACTCTCCGGATTAGTCGTAGTCTACACGCGAAAAGCCAGAACAAACTAAACTCAAATAAAATCCAAAAATTATAAAATAAATACTGGGAAATAGAATATGACTTTAGAAATTTGAATGGGTCCAAAGGAGTTAGGATGAAGGAGAGCGACCTTTGGTAGTTTGAATTCCAAAGAAATGAATAAAAGGAATTATTGGAATTCCTTTCTTTGTGAAGGAAGAGTGGTCAGAAACTACAATATTTTTGTGTGGTCGAAATCATGATTGAAGGCGTAGTCGAAACCATGGTTGAAACCATGTTCGAATCAACGATTGAAGATGCGGAGGTCTAAGTCGAAGACAAAGACTCCAAGTACGGGTGCAGTCGAAGTCGAAGATTCGGTTGAAGACCTGGTCAGAACTGTACAGTGGTTGAAAGAATTAGATTTAGGCAGAGTGGTCGAAAGAATCAGAAGGCTTCGAGTGGGCGGAGAGATCGAAGGGTTCAGAGAGGTCGGAGGGTGCAAAGGTTAAAATGGTCAAACAACCATGGTCAGTTCGAAGACGGAGGTCGAAGTCGAAGGCTCCGAGATCGTAGGCCGAAGTCGAAGTCTTCGAGGTTGAAGGTCGAAGGCTAGAGTCAAAGTATCCGAAGGTCAAAGTCAATTAGAGTCTCCGAAGGTCGAAGTCTCTAGGGTTGAAGATCGAAGTCGAAGTCGAAGACTCCGAGTAGTCAGAGTCTAAGAAACCTCCGAACAGTGGAGTCTAACGAACCTTCGGACATCGTAGTCTTATGGTCCTTCGGACGTTGGAGTCTAAGAATCGGATGGTTGGGAGAAGTCGGATGGCTTCACGTGATAAGATCCGAGCAATCCAACGGCGGCGAAGACTGGTGAGATGTAACAAAGAGGGAGAAGAGTGTGAGTCCAGTTTTACCCTAGGCGCAAGGTTCGGGCTACACAATGTTGGCTGGCAGCGAGGGTGTAGCGGTGGCGGGACACGATTATCGACGGCGGAGACTCTCCGACGACGGCTTGCTCGGAGAAGAGGCGTGAAGGTTCGCGCGGGCCTGTGGAAGGTCATCGGCCGCGGGGTACTCTGATCATGCTCTGGCTCGGGAAAAAGGGTGAAAGAGGTGCGCGCGGTTCCGTTGAAGATTTGGCGGTGGTGGCGTCGGTGTCGGCGGCGGGATTGCTTGGCGGAGGGGTGGCGAGGTGAAGAAAAGAGAGAGAGGATTGCGAGGAGTGAATTGGTGCTCTTGTGCATTACCGCAAGTGGTTGGAAGGTAGTCAGCGGCGAGTTGGAGCGATGGCGTAACTCGGGCGGCGGTGAAGAGACTCAACCAAGGGCGGTCGAGAAAATCTAAAAATTATGAAATATATATTAAAAATTAGATTATGAATTTAGATGAATTTAGAAAGTGGAATCACTTAATTCGGAGTTCGGACGGAGGAGAACGAGCGATTGGAAAACTGGCGGAATTTTCTAAAGAAAAAATAAATATTCCAAAGGCACGGGAATATTCCTGAAAAAAGAAATCCTGAAAAAAAAATCAGAAATATTCCAAAGGAATATTCCTACGTAAAGAGCAGCCCTTTCACTGTTTTGGTCGTGGCGCCGGTGAGAAAAGGCACGAGAGGTGAAGCCAACTACAAAATGGGTTGCTAAGGACCCGAGGCACATGTAGGAACTGATGGCACATCAAACGGAGCACGGTGACGACGTGTACGGCGATAACGACATAGGGTGTGGATAGAAAAATAATTTTTGAGCACGAGACATGGAGAAGTAAGGTGAGCACGGCCTAGAACACGACGAGGCGAAGCTAGGAAAATTATCGGCTAAGCCGAAAACTCACCGGAGACGACGCAATCATCGTTTGAACGACGACGGTACCAAAAAACGAAAAACTCAATATCTTCGCGCTCGGTGAGGCGAATCCAAAACCGTCTGAAACATAGCCTCTTGGGATGGTTTGGCACGTTTTGACATAGACGGATCATTGAAACCATTCCCGGACAGACGGGGACACGCAGTGCCATTTGCGGCCATGGCGAGGTGTCGGTTGCGAATAGTTGTGAAAGGTTTTTGGACAAACGGAGGGGAGCACGGCGTAGAACGCGTCAAGACAAACTCAACACCACAGACGGCTCAGCCAACAGACTTGCGAAACACGGTGGACAAAACTTTATGTAGCCTACAGGCTGACATCGGCGTTCCGGACAAACGGAGAGGAATTAACATGCGAGAGTTACGGTGACTCGAAGAGTAGAGCGTGGGGATCGTGATGCTCACCTTGGTTTTGGTCAGACATGCACGGTCGGCCGGTGGCGACGCGAGGAACGCGAACCCGATTTGGCCCACGGTGCCGACGATGCTCCGGCGAAGTTCCGGCGAAAGCGAGGTAAGCACCGCGTAGAACGCGACGAGGCGAAGCCAACGGTGTGGTCAAACGCAGTGGGGCTCCATCAGACAAGGCGCAAAAGGCCGAAGAATGACGCTTGGACAATGAAACAAGAACTTCGATTGCGGCCAAACGAGTGGGAGAGGGGACTTGAGATTTTCGGGGTTGAGTGAGGATGAGAAGGGGCTCACGGTGCTCCCTTTTATAGGGGTTGAGGAGGTCCGAGGAGGGAGATCAACCATCCATATCTTTGAATGGCATGAGTTAAATCCCGCAAAAATGGTCATCAATGAGAGGGGAAACGGTAGGGAATTGAAGGAGCTTGATGAGAGGAAGTGAATGCAATTTATTTCGTGAAAAACGGTTGATAAAATCACGAGTTATGTAGGATTGAAAATGCTTCAAAGAAACGCCATGGAGGTCTGTACGCGTGAAAGCTCTTGACGTTTGGAGAAGAAGGAGGATTAGGGAGGAGAGAGAAAAAAGAAAAGAGAGAAAAGAAGAAAAAGAAAAAGAAAAATTTGGAAAAATTTGAAATTTGTTTTAGAATCCTTGGAACCTGAAAAGATTAAAAAAAATAATTTTGGATATTTATTTGACGTTTATTTTAATTTTTAAAAATATTTTTCTTTTCTAGCTTTAAAATAATACAATAAATAACAAATAAAGCTTAAAAATCATAGAAACATTCATAGGAGTTTATAAAGCTATTTTGAACTTATAAAAATATTTTCAACTGAAATTTAGATATTTTTCTTTATAAAATATTTTTTTATTTAACAGAAAGGCTATTTTCTTTAGCAGAAAATCAGGTTAGCTAAAATTTTTAAAATTGCAAGCAACTAAATAACTTTGATTTTTATTTTAAACTAAATTAATTATTATTTATTTTTACTTTTTTTGCTTAAATTTCTTTTCACACGAATAACCTTTTTTTAAAGGTAGAAAATCAGGCAAATAAACTTAAACAACCGAAAGTAAATGTTTTATTTTAAATTTACTTAAATGTTTTCAATTAAGCGTAGGGTAGTTAGAGGTCAGTCGTGTGTGACTACTTCTTCTGCTAGTCGTGTGACTCAGTATTGGGTGCTAAAATCACTTTTGATTTATCCTAGTACTGAGCCATCTCTCTCTCCTTGACTCAGGTTCGCCGGGCTGGGAAGGGAGAGGTTTGGCTTGTAGACTCCGGTTGTTCTCGATATATGACCGGAGACTCCCATTGGTTCTCTTCCCTAACCCGAACTCCAGGTGATGAGACGATCACCTTCGGAGACGCCTCATTTGGACGCGTCATTGCTAAAGGTACAATGCGCGTTAATGATTCATTTATTCTAAAAGATGTTGCCTTAGTGAGTAAGTTGTAGTATAATTTACTTTCAGTTTCCCAGCTTACCGATGACGGTTTCGAGGTGAGCTTTAAGAAAAACAATTGCAAAATTATTGATTCTTCGGGGAGTCTGGCTTGCGGGATTTCTCGTTATGGGAGGATCTTTCGTGCTGATTTTTCTGAGTCTTCTGGTGATCCTCTTCGGTGTTTGGTTGCTTCTGAATCCCGTGATCTTACCTTCTGGCATATGAGACTTGGTCATATCGGATTTGACCATTTAACCCGAGTTAGCGGCCACGATCTCATTCTTGGTCTGCCTAAACTCAAGATGGTCAAAGATATTGTTTGCGCTCCTTGCCGGCACGGCAAGATGGTTGCCGCCTCTCATCCTCCGGTTACAGTGACTATGACCGATGCACCAGACAGTTGCTCCACATGGACACAATTGGGCCAGCTAGAGTGTAGTCAGCAGGAGGGAAGTGGTATGTTCTTATCGTGGTTGATGACTTTTTGAGGTACTCTTGGGTGTTTTTCTTAGCCTTGAAGGATGAGACATTTACCCACTTTCGGGGTCTTTTTATTAGGCTTTCTGATGAGCTCCCAGGTGCTTTACGAGCGATCCGCAGTGACAATGGCACGGAGTTCAAGAATTCCTACTTTGAGAGGTTTTATGATGAGACAGGTGTAGAGCATCAGTTCTCTTCTCCGTACATCCCTCGACAAAATGGCGTTGTGGAGAGGAAGAACCGTACCTTAGTCGAGATGGCCAGGACGATGCTTAATGAGTATTCTACACCTAGAAAGTTTTGGGCTGAGGCGATAGCCATCGCGTGCCATGTTTCAAACAGAGTTTTTCTGAGGGCACACTTGCATCACACTTCTTATGAGTTGAGATATGGGCGAAAGCCTAGCGTCTCGCATTTTCGCGTGTTTGGTTGCAAGTGTTTTATTCTGAAGTCTGAGAACCTATATAAGTTCGAGTCACATTCTTGTGATGGGATCTTTCTGGGATACTCGACTTCTTCGCGGGCGTATAGGGTCTGGAACTGCGAGTCTAGCAAAATGGTAGAGACCTGCGAGGTGACCTTCAATGAGGTCAGTCCGGGGACTAGGCCCAATATCTCAGGTTCAGTAGAGTAGTCCAAACCCATCTTTGTGGATGATGAGGAGGATGAAGATGAGAGTTGTCTACCCGATCCAATTTCTCCTCCCCTTGAGGTGCCTGCTTCTTCCATCGCACCTCAAGGAGATCAGCCCATTCCTTCCGCATCCTCAGGAGCTAGTGGCTCTGTTCCTACCTCGTCAGCTCATGAGGTAGAGGCCACTACTTCTTCTCATCCAAGACCTTCCCGTCATATCCAGAAAGACCATCCTTCAGAGCAGATAATAGGAGATCTCTTTGAGCGTATCACACGCTCAAAATCTGGTATGTCTCACTTCTGTCTCCACTCTGCCTTTGTTGCCTCTTTCGAGCCCAAGGATGTTAGTCATGCTCTTTCTGATGAGTCTTGGGTCAATGCCATGCATGAGGAGTTAGAAAACTTTGAGAGGAACAAGGTTTGGTCGCTTGTCGAGCCCCCGAGAGGTCATAATGTCATAGGTAACAAGTGGGTGTTCAAAAATAAGCAGAGTGAGGATGGGGTAGTCATTCGAAACAAGGCTAGATTGGTAGCTCAGGGTTTCTCCCAGGTTGAGGGTTTAGATTTTAAGGAAACCTTTGCCCCTGTAGCTAGGCTAGAGGCTATTAGAATCTTGCTTGCGTTCGCGGCGTCTAAGGGCTTCAAGCTTTACCAAATGGATGTTAGGAGTGCCTTCCTCAATGGGTTTATTGAGGAAGAGGTCTATATTAGGCAGCCTCCAGGTTTCGAGAACCCCAAATACCCAAACCATGTCTACAAGCTTTCCAAAGCCCTGTATGGACTTAAGCAAGCCCCTAGAGCTTGGTATGAGAGGTTTAAGTCCTATCTGTTGAGTCATAGGTTTGAGATGGGTAAGGTAGACAAGACCTTGTTCATTCGCAGGCATGGCAATGACCTTCTACTTGTTCAGATTTATGTGGATGACATCATCTTTGGCGGCTCCTCCCATGCTCTTGTTTCCCAGTTCTCTGATGTCATGAGCACAGAGTTTGAGATGAGCATGATGGGTGAGTTGAGCTTCTTCCTTGGATTCCAAATCAAGCAGACTCGGGAGGGTACCTTATTGCATCAGGGCAAGTACACTCGAGACCTCCTGAAGCGCTTTGACATGAGTGATGGCAAGCCAGTGTCAACTCCGATGGCATCATCAGCTTCACTCGATCCAGATGAGGATGGCGAGCCAGTTGATCAAAAGGAGTACAGAAGCATGATTGGCTCTCTCTTGTACCTCACTGCCTCGAGACCGGATATAAACTTCTCTGTGTGTCTATGTGCTCAATTTCAGGCTTCTCCCCGCGTATCTCACCGTCAATCGGTGAAGCGCATCTTTCGGTATCTTCGAGCTACCATTGATTATGGTATCTGGTACTCTTCCTCTTCCTGTCTTTCCCTTAGAGCCTACTCGGACACAGACTTTGCTGGCTGTAGGATAGACAGAAAGAGCACTTCTGGCACCTACCAATTCATTGGCACTTCTCTTGTTTCTTGGTCTTCTAGGAAGCAGTCCGGTGTTGCACAATCCACCGCAGAGGCCGAGTATGTTGCTGCCGCCAGTTGCTGCAGCTAGGTTCTTTAGATGGCTTCGACTCTGCAGGACTTTGGGTTAGTTATAGACAGTGTTCCACTTTTTGTGATAACACTTCTGCTATTAACATTGCTAAGAACCCAGTGCAGCACTCTCGAACCAAGCACATCGATATTAGATATCATTTTCTTAGAGACCATGTGGAGAAGGGTGACATAGTGCTCCAGTTTGTGGAGAGTGACCACCAGTTGGCTGATATCTTTACCAAGCATTTGGATAGCTCTAGGTTTTCAGTCTTGCGGGGAGAGCTTGGGGTGGTTTGTCCTTATGGACAGTTGTGAGGGGGAGTTTTGTGCTTCATGTTTTATCATATTTACCGCTTCTGTCCTTCTTCATTGCATTGCATAAGGGTGCATTCGAGATTAGTCCTTCCAGTATAGATTAGAGTGATCCTCTCATCTAGTTGCTCAGTCTTCTTCCTCTCATCTTGTGACGCTAGGATGCTGCTTATTAGCTGTCTCTCTTCTCACTAGGTTGAGTTTACTCACTTCTTATAGGTCTAGCGAGGGTTGGGCCACCCTTGGGTAGACAGGGAACGTGTTTACTCCCTAGTGTGTTAGAAGACCAGCTGATAGTCCTAGAGTCATATAGGGTAGATGAGAATCAGTCTGAGCCATAGTATCCTCTATATCTTGTATATGCTTTAAGGACTGCCTTTCTGATTTCTTTGCCAGCTTCTCGTTTTATTGTTTTGGTTCAAGGGGAGTTCATTTGGAAGCTTCTAGATCTTAATACTGTCATAACTTCACTTGAACTAAAAGTGCATCATATGTTGAGAGGGAGCTGGATTTTCTTGCATTTCATTCTGCATTGTAATATAACTACATGGAGTCTTGATTATTATCCTTTTATGACATCAAACAATTGCTTTACACCTTGCCATGATCTGTGCTTATTTGCTAGATTTATCATGACTTTATATGTGTAGTCTAGTCTGTACCATGATAAGTTAATGAAAAATGCTTAACTTGAATTAAATCTTGTCATAGTTAGCTCTTGAGAATAGTCTGTCTTTCGTTATCCTTTTATGATTCATACCATGTCAAATAATCTGAGTTGAGTCTTGAATCTCTATTGAGCTTTAGATTGAGCTATGCTAGTTCCTTTATGAAGCATGAACTATCTTTAACTCCTTGGTCTAGAACTAACTTTGGCAAAAGCAAAAAGATCTCTTTTGTGCGAAAAAACTGATCTCACCAATTCTTTCTCATGAGACTACTTGCCATTGCACTAGGCATGAACTCAGGGGGAGTTTTGGATGACCAAGATCACTTCCTTAAGCTTATTGCTTGGAGTGGTCGCATAAGGCTTGAGATCTAGCACATGGCTAAGAAAATGATATTTCTAAAAATGGTTGAAGCTTAGGAGGCAGTTGTGCATGGCTCCTAGTCCAGGACCTGCTTTGCTAAGATAAAGCCAAAAATAATTTTAAGAAATAGTCAAGTGTGCTAAATTTGCTTATTCACAAAAAGACCATGTACTTGAAAAAAAAATTTAGTCATTCTTGACCTAGTAGCACTCTAAACCGGCTCAATATTAGCTTCTGAGTTCCACTTAGATTATTTGACATGGCTTGCATCATCCTTGGATACCTTTAGCTAGACTATATTCATTGTTGACTTGACATGCTAAGAAAATTGGCTAAATTTCAAATTATGGCTTATTTGGTCTATACATAAGTAGTCATGATTTTGATAGCATTCTTATGAGTTATGGCTTGGTGTAATACTTAAAAGGTCCAATTGGATAATCTTCATGGCTCCGAATTTTTAAAATAAATAAAATACAGTCAATTCATTCTCTCTCGTGCATCTTGATGATTTTATTGCCAAAAAGGGGGAGAATATTTGAGAAAAAGCCTTCTGGAGTTTTGCAGAACAAATTGCTCTTTCAGTTTCTTCTCCAGATTTCTCTTTTGTCAACATGGTCTTAAGTTTTCTTGCTTCTATTTTAGACCATGTTTGACTCTCAAACTCAACTTTATATGCTTTTTCTGTGTTTGTCAATATACTCATCAATGGAGAGATTGAGAGACCATGTGGAGGTAACCCCGGTTATGTGATGAGTAATTGACACGTGGTCTGGAAAGGTTGAGTTTGATTTCGGGCTTTTTGTTAGTGATATGCCCTAGAGGCAACATGGAGATGTTGTATATATCACATACTATGTTTATGATACATTACTTTGTTCCTTGGAATAGACATCATCATTATTGATCAATGAGTATGTGACTTATTCATGAGACTCTTAAATACTAAGATGTTGCTATTTCTAAATGATCCCTGATCGTATATCATATGAGGAACAAATATGATTCAAAGACAAAGATCAGCATATGTATTGATTGATGATCATGTCTCATGGATCATGGTATGGTGATACCAAATCAATAATATGGACATGTGTTAGTGAACATATGTTGGATAGACTGCCATGAGACACCGCAGAGATTCCATGTGTCATCAGCTGGTCTCAAGTAGTGTTTATGTAGAGTCCTTAGACTTGAGATCATCATGGTTCCCAACATGAGTAGTAGCTTATTTTGGGACTACTAAACACTACTCCGTGAATCGGGTAGTCATAAAAGTAGTCTTCGGGTTTGCCATGAAACATGTAGTGGGATGTGAATGATCAAGATAGAATTTGCCCCTCCTTATGGGAGAGATATCTCTGGGCCCTCGATGTAATGGATTATGAAAGTGCATGGCCATGCCAAGGTGATTGAGGAGTCAATCACGAGTTTATAATCCATCACGGAATCGAGAGAGTGATTGAGCTATTAAGAGGATGACACAGTCTCGCCTTGAGCTCAATCTATATCGTGAGGCAAAGGGATTCGTACATGAGAGAACATTACAGTTCACCGATATGATCTTTACATATACTTTGGGGTTAATATGTCTTACTAGAGGCCGCTATTAACATGGTAATCGAAAGGCATTTCCGGTCACGACCAAGTATACGTGAACCTGCTGTGGTCGCACGCTTAACGGGTTGGAATACTAATTCGAATATGATTCGGATATGGGCTCAATTTGGATAGAGATCCGAATAGACTCCTATTGGGCCTCGGTCCACGAGGCCCACGTGAGGGTCTCTATATATGGAGGCGAGGGGCGAGAGGATTCGTCCCGATTAACATCTAGCAAAACCCTAGCCGCCACCTCCGAGCCAAACCCTAGCTGCTCACGAGTGCTAGTACACTCGCGATCGGCGTTCCACCCCGGGACGTGTGGATACCGGTGGAGGCGCCGCTGCTCGTTGCGATCTTGATCGGCGTCGCGTGGAGAGACGATCTGTTGGGACGATCGGCTACTTCTACTACTACCTCGCGCGAGATTGGATCGGTTTCAATTCTTCTTCACTGCGCTGCGGCGTCTAAGTGGTAACGATCCATGATCCTTCCTTAGCATGATGTTCTTGGGTGCGCGGTAGAAAAGTTTTGTTTTCTGCTTCCGTAGCCTACGCCTATTCCAATACTTTTTACTGATGCGGATATTTGATTTTAATATTTAGTGCGGTGCTATGTGATGTTTTTCTTGTCGATGTGGTTACAGGTTCTCGGAGAAGAAGTCATAGGGAAGCATGGGTGACCAAGACTAGGCATGGAAGGTGCTGAGGTCAAAATGGTCGAGAGATGCTGTTGACGACATGGTTTCGAGAAGGTTGCACGACCTGGTCGGCGGGAAAAAGAGAAGGCTTCTAGAAGATGCCGGAGTGGCATTCTGGTGAATGTGCAAGGCTGCATAAAGATAAGTGGAGTCTATTTAGACTAGTGGATAAAGTGAAGCAAAGTCTGTTGAGACTATCGGGTAAAGAGAAGGGTTGTTAGAGTTAACAGGTAAAGTGTAAGAGTAGGTAGAACTATTGGGTAAAGTGTGACCCGGTAGTCGTAGCCTATATAAGAGGAGGTCAAGAGTCTGTGGAGTTTGTCTTTGCTGTTCCTTTTGGCTTTCCCTTTGGTTTCGAGTAGAGTAGAGGAGAGGGTTGTTCTCCGATTACTTTCTCGAATGGGTTGTCCAGGGTTGTAAAGATCTGGATGTTCTTCTTGTAATCATTCCTCGTTCATCCTTTTGAGAAGATCCGAGTTTTATTTATGCTTTTTATCTCTTAAGTCTTCTCGTTTTGGTCTTCTTCTTGTCTATTTACGAGTAGTACTCTACGGTCTATGTTTGATCTTTTGAGGAGCTCTCGTTTCGCTTTCTGCTACCGATTCTACTCGATAGACTGGTCTCACTCTTCTAGTCGTAGTCGAGTAGTAATTCTCAGTGGACTGACGACTTTCGGAAGTCCTAAGTTTGTTTGATCTACGACTCTACTTGAAGGCTTGAAAATTCATTTCTAGTCATTTTCGAGTAGTCGTATGCTACAGGCTTGTCGACAGAAGTTTGATTTCTAGTCGTTTTCGAGAAGGAGTCTCATTTCTCTACATCTCGATGAAAAGCATTCTGTTATGTCCGACTAGAGCTCATACTCGTAAGCGATACATTTCTTTTCTAGTCGTATACGAGTAGCACTTGGTGGATATCCTCTGCTGTCAACGTCTTTGATCAACTGAGGGTTTCTTTCGAGTTCGGCAATCAAGCTACTCGTGTGTAACATCCCAAATTTTGAATTTCTTTGGAAAAAATAATTTTAAATTAATTAATTCAAATTATTTGGATTTTTCCAGAGTTAAAGTTTTTGTTTAAAAATAAAATTTATAATAATATAAGTTGGAAATATTTTTCTTAAGTCTAAAACCTCTCCAGGGATTTCTGTGAATTTTTCTGGAATTTTCAAAATTTATTTGGTATTTTTCTGAGCATTTTAAAGCCTCCTAAGTATTTCTGAAAAATCTTAAAAGATTTAAATTCCAAAATCCCCCTCGGGCTCGTCCATCCGTGCTATCTTTCCTCACCGGATCTAATCACCGCCACACATCTTCACTTACCCCTTCCCCAGCCTCCTCTCTCTCTCGAGCTGACACGTGTCGTGCTCTGGGCCACTGATTTTCCCCTCCGTTCAATCTCGCCCGTCCTCAGCCACTTATTGCACCGGACGGCCCGGATTAATCCTTCTCTCACCCGATCCAATCCCGGCCACTACCCGTCACTTACCCCTTCGTTCGCATCCAACGGCCGTCATCCCTTCTCTTTGCCACCCATCAACAATCCAAGCCATCACCCTCTCCTTCTCTCCTCTCTCTCGCCGACAGGTGGGCCCCACCTGTCAGCCCGTCTTCCCTGGCTGTTTCTTCCTCCGCGCGCCGTCACCATTAACGCCGCCACCGAGCTTCCGTTTCTTCGGTTTTCGTCCGTCTCGCTTCACCATTAATGGCCCCGGAGCATCAGCTCGTTGTGCGCATTCAATTTCCGGCGATTGAAGTGCCGGTAACCGCCGCCATTAACTCCGGCAAGCTCGTGCGCCCGTTTCTTCTCCGCGGTGTATAAAAACTCTTCCCCGGGAACCCTCTCGCACCTTCACGCACACCTCCCTTCCAGCCTCAGTCCTGCTCGTCCCTCCGCGCCTGCGAACCCGCTCCGTGTCGGACCCCGGAGCAACGACTCCTGGACCCGCTGAAGTTTACATTTGAATAAAGATACGCATGCATATACAGTAAAACAATATAAATAATTTAAAATATTAGGTTCAACATGGTCAAAGGTGTAACTTGCCTTTCTTTGAAGTTTGCCGAGGTTCGCTGAAGTTATACTCTCCGAAATAGTCGTAGTCTACACGCGAAAAGCCAGAACAAACTAAACTCAAATAAAATCCAAATAAAATCCAAATTTTATAAAATAAATGCCGGGAGATAGAATATGAATTTAGAAATTTGGATTGGTCCAAAAGGAGTTAGGGCGAAGGAGGACGACTTCTGGAAGTTTGAATTCCAAAGAAATAAATAAAAGGAATTCTTTGAATTCTTTTCTTTGTGAAGGAAAAGTGGTTGGAAGCTACAATATTTGTGTGGGGTCGAAGTCATGATCGAAGTTGTAGTCGAAGACATGGTCAAGACCATAGTCGAATTAACGGTTGAAGATGTGGAGGTCCAAGCCGAAGACAAAGACTCCAATGCACGGTGCAATCGAATTCAAGATTAAGATTGGTCGAAGACTTACTCGAAATTGTATAGTGGTCGAAGAACACTATAACAATGAGAACAAATGGTAATCGAGTCGAGTGGTCGGACGACAATGAACGCCGGTGGTGGCGAAGGTACTCAGAGTCGGCTACGACTTCGACTACCGAGTATTCTTCCAACTACTCCTTGCTGAAAAAGCGAAGGTACTCGGAGACTTAGAGCGAAGAGTGACAGTGGTCGGAAGCGACTATGGTCGAACGGAGACGGAGATGATAGTGGCTGGGAGTGACTGTAGTCGAAAAAACAATTGTGGTCGAAAGGATTGGAGTTTATGAAGAGTGATCGAAAGAATCGAATGGGTTGGAGGGTACGGAGGCTAAAACGGTCAACCAACCATTGTCGGTTTGAAGGCGGAGGTTGAAGTCGAAGGTTCCGAGATTGAAGATCGAAGTCTAAGTCTTCGAGGTCGAAGGTCAAGGGCTAGAGTCAAAGTCTCCGAAGGTCAAAGTCAAAATTGGAGTCTCCGAAGGTTAAAGTCGAAGACTCCGGCAGTCGGAGTCTAAAAAGCCTTCGAACAGCGGAGTCTAAAGAGCCTCCGAATGGCGAAGTCTAAAGAGCCTCCAGATAGCGGAGTCTTATGGGTTTTCGGGCGTCGGAGTCTAAGAATGGGATGGCTGGGAGAAGTCGGACGACTTCACGAGACAAGATCCGAGCAATCCAACGGCGGCGAATACCGGGGAGGTGTACAAAAGAGGGAGAAGAGTATGAGTCCGATTTGACCATGGCGTAAGGTTTGGGTTACATAGAGTTGGCTGGCGGCGAGGGTGTAGCGAAGGCAAGACACGATTATCGACGGCAGAGACTCTCGGCGGCGCTTGTTTCGGAGAAGAGGCGTCGAAGGTTCGCGGGCCCGAGGAAGGTTATTGGTGGCGGGTACTCGGTCATATTTTGGCTCAGGAAAAAGGGTGAAGGAGGTGCGCGTGGTCCCATCGAAGATTTGGTAGTGGTGGCGTCGGTGTCGGCGAAAGAGACACTCCGACGGGGGATTGCTTGGCGGAGGGGTGGCGAGGTGAAGAAAAGAGAGAAGGGATTGCGAGGAGTGCATTGGTGCTCTCGTGCAATACCAGAAGTGGTTGGAAGGTGGTCGGTGGCGAGTTGGAGCGATGGCGTAACTCGGGCGACGGTGGCGGCAGTATTCCGGCGGTGAGGAGACTCAACCAAGGGCGGTCGAGAAAATCCAAAAATTATTAAATATATACTGAAAAATATATTATGAATTTAGATGAATTTAGAAACTCGAATCACCTGATTCGGAGTTCGGACGGAGGAGAACGAGCGATTGGAAGATTGTCGGATTAGAAAATCCTGAAAAAAGAAAAAATCAGGAATATTCCTTTGGAATATTCCTGCGCAGAGAACAGCCCTTCCACTGTTTTGGTCGCGGCGCCGGTGAGAAAAGGCACAGGGGTGAAGCCAACTAGCAAAATGGTTTGCTAGGGACCCGAGGCACATGTAGGAAGTGACGGCACGTCAAACGGAGCACGGTGACGACGTACACAATGACAACGACATAGGGCGTGGAGAGAAGAATAATTTTCGGAATGGGATAAGGAGAAGGAAGGTGAGCATGGCCTAGAACGTGGTGAGGCGAGTCTAGAAAAATATCGGCAAAGTCGAACACTCACCGTGGCGGACGCAATCGCCGCTTGAACGACGCGTCGATGTAAAACACTAAAATTTCAATATCTTCGCCATCAGTCAGGCGAATCCAAAACCATCTCAAACGTAGCTACCTGGGATGGTTTGGGACGTTTTGACGTGGACGGATCGTTGAAAATTATTCCCGACAGCAGGACGCGCAGTGCCATTTACGCCATGGCGAGGTGTCGCGCAAAAAGTTAGGAAAGGTTTTGGACGAACGGAGGGGAGCACGGCGTAGAACACGTCGAGACGAAATCAACGCCGCAAACAGCTCGGCCAACGGATTAGCAAAACACGGTGCACAAGACTTTATGCGGCCTACAGGCTGACATCGGCGTTCCGGGCAAACGGAGAGGAATTAACATGCGAGAGTTGCGGAGAATCGAAGAGTAAAGCATGGGGATCGTGATGCTCACCTTGGTTTTGGTCGGGCATGCACGGTCGGCCGGTGGCGACGCGAAGAACGACGACCCGTTTTGGCCCACGGTGGCGACGGTGCTCCGGTGAAGTTCCGGCGAAGGCGAGGTGAGCACCGCGTAGAACGCGGCGAGGCGAAGCCAACGGTGTGGTCAAACGTGGCGGCGCTCCACCGGACGAGGCACAAAAGGCCGGAGAACGACGCTTGGTACACAAAAATAAAACTCCGATTGCGACCAAACGAGAGGGAGTGGGGACTTGAGATTTTCGGGGTTGAGTGAGGATGAGGAGAGGCTCACGGGGCTCCCTTTTATAGGGGTTGAGGAGGTCCGAGGAGGGAGATCAAAGGACCATGTCTATGAATGACATGGTTTAAATCCCGCAAAAATAGCTCATGAATGAGGGGGAAACGGTAGGGGAATGAAAGAGCTTGATGAGGGGAGTTGAATGCAATTTATTTCGCTAAAAACTGTTGAGGGAATCAAAAGTTATGAGGGATTGAAAAAAGCTTGGAACGTGCAGCCATGGCAGCCCAGTTCGTCACGCACGTAGCTCCATGGAGAAAGAAGAGGAAAAAGGAGGAGAGAGAAAAAGAGAAAAGGAAAAAAATGAAAAAAAAGAGAAAATTCGGAAAAAAATCCAAACAATATTTTTAGAATCCTTGGAATATAAAAAGATTAAAAAAATATTTTCGGAATTTTTTGACGTTTATTTTAATTTTAAAAAATGTTTTTCTTTTTCTAGATTTAAATAATACAATAAATAACAAATAAAGCTTAAAAATCTTAGAAAAATTCATGGAAGTTTCTTAGGCTATTTAGAGCTTATAAAAAAATTCCAACTCAAATTTGAATAATTTTCCTTATAAAATATTTTTTTGCTTAACAGAAAGGCTATTTTCTTTAGCAGAAAATCAGGTTAGCTAAAAATTTTAAAATTTCAAGAAATCAAATTACTTTGATTTTTATTTCAAACTAACTTATTTAATACCTTATTTATTTATTTATTTATTGTTTTTATTTTTTTTCTTAAATCACCTTTCTCACGTAAAACCCTTTTTAAAAGCAGAAAATCAGGCAAATAAACTTAAACAACCAAAAGTAAATATTTTTTTAATTAAATTAAATGTGTTTTTTTTTGGAATAAACAGCTGGGCTGTTACAAACTACCCCCCTTAAAGAGAATCTCGTCCCCGAGATTCGCACGGGCTAGCAAAGAAATGGGTTTGGATTTTACTCCGTATGGCTTGAGCTTTGATCTTGTTCAGATATCCATTTGTAAACTTTTATGGCTTTCTAATTGTTGTCTGAAGGGTATTGACGATCGGTGTTCCAGCTTGATGCTTCCAAAGATTAGGAAAGAGGAGACTTAAGACAAAGGAGGAATAGGGGTCGTTTTGCACAAACCAACAAAACACAGACTAGCAAAAACCTTTATTAAGACAATATCCAGTAACAGTTACGGCTATCAACAAAAGAGAAAACCTGATAGCTCGTAACATCGTCTAATAGCTACCTAACAACTTATCCTAAAGGGGAAAGGGTTGCCTTGGTGTGATCCTTCGTGGCTCTCTGGGTAGAAAGCGTGTCTCCCCGATGCGAAGATTGAAATGATGGCAGAGGCGAAGAACACTTTATGAGCGGCTTCTTGCTTGGCTCTTTCCAACGAGTACCTGCTTCCTTTAAAGCGCTAGAGGAGACTTCCTTGTCCAGTTTGTTTGGTGATGAGTACAGCAAAGCGGTGTCCCATCATCTGATTTCCATGGCTATTTCTCTGGTGCATGTACATAGCTTGACGCTGGAATCCCAAATGATGGAGTAGTCGACGAAGGCCTACACTCCATCCATTTCGGTGCATATTGATAAACGTCCATTTATAGTGGTTTGAATAAGATGAGAGATAGAAATATGTTTTCATGTAATGACACAAAGATGAGAGAGATTTGAGAGATAAGAGTAAGCACAGACTGAGAGGTGAGCATAAGCAAAGCTTTTTGAAAATATTTTTATTATTTGAGTTAAGTCCTTAAGGTCAAACCATTCTATTCTATCTGCGGTCACGTCTTAGGGTCATTATAGCTCTGATACCATCTCTGTCGGACCCCGGAGCAACGACTCCTGGATCCTCTGTGTAAATCGCACTAGTCCAGGATTAAGCTAGTGCACACAGTAGATAACAAAGATTCATATCATGCACAATGACATTTATTCATTAACTAAATATGGGCCTGATGGCCAGATTTTACATTAATGGTTCATAAACCAAAAATAAATATAAACAGCGGAAGAAAACCAATGAAGCAGCAACCCATCCTGCCTGCCCACAGGCGAATGACTGTAAGACGCGGTCTAGTAGTCACCATCCTCACCGAAGTTGTTGACGTCATCCTCTGGCAACAGATTTTAGCAAGGTGAGTACATAAAGTACTCCCAAGGTAAGCACATAAAGTACTTACGCAAGTTACACCAGGAGTTTTAACAGAGTGAATGCATGCATAGGGATAACAAAGGAAGGCTTAATAAGGTTATTTGTGCGAAAACAGTATTGAATTTAAATACAATAGCATAAGTGCAAAAGCTGAATTGTTAATACAGTAGATAGAAATAATAATTTAACAAAATAATATCGTTAGTGCAGGCTCCGACCAAACACTAACTTATGCACAGGTATCCCACCTGGTCATGGATTCCATCCATCCATCCATAAGCTTTTTCACAGGTATCCCACCTGGTCCATCTTTTCAAAAGTTTTCACATGGGTTCCATCTATCCATATGCTTTTCAAAATCTCTTATGGATTCATTTTGTTAGTGCAAGCTCCGACCATACACCAACTTATGCACAGGTATCCCACCTGGTCATGGATTCCATCCATCCATCCATAAGCTTTTTCAGAAACCATTTTAAAAACCAAAGTCTAATCCATGAAAAACTTTACTTAGCTTGCCCATAACCGTGGGCACGGCTATCCAGGATAGGTTATACACTCTGCAGAGGTTGTACAGCTTTACCCACAAGATATGGTTATCTCATATTGTCGGCCATTACACGCTTCCGTAGGCGTGCGACTGAGAAAACCATAACAAGGCCTTTACAATGCTAAGCCTTCAACTTGGTCACGCCGCCACTAAGGTTTTACCACAACATGAATCCACAAGTTGGAGCCCCCTCTTGTGCCGTGTGAGACTTTCCATGGCCTATGCCACGCTCACATTCAACCTATAGCGAGACCAAAGTTGGGACCTCACAAATTAGTCAGCCAGGACTGTCCCATACCAGTCTTGTGGTAGTACGATGTGGCTTTGCAACAGTAGCTCACAGACCGGTCCTTAATTTGACTTAGGCTCAACCCACATGCACGACAATCAACCAGGTGTCACCAAACACGAGGCATGCCGGCACCCTACCACCTAACCAATAGCCTAAATCCAAATCATAAGTTTCCATTTTTATTTTTAAACCATTTTCATAAACCATCCTTGACTCACCGAAGTCAAGAATTCATAAGGAACTGTCATATCATGTGAAATAGTTGATCTCACCTAAATTCACACTAAGCCAGGCTAAGCATTTCTATAAAAATTTCTAGTCAATACTATGGTACTAACTAGTTTTCAGCTAGGGTGACAAGGTATATGAATTCAAGATTCAAATTGGCCATATACAAAGGATCATGGGTATATCTAAAATTCAAATCAAATTTGAATTACATTTGAATAAAGATACGCGTGCATATACAGTAAAACAATATAAATAATTTAAAATATTAGGTTCAACATGGTCACAGGTGTAACTTGCCTTTCTTTGAAGTTTGCCGAGGTTCGCTGAATTTATACTCTCCGAAATAGTCGTAGTCTACACGCGAAAAGCCAGAAAAAACTAAACTCAAATAAATCCAAATAAAATCCAAATTTTATAAAATAAATGCCGAGAGATAGAATATGAATTTAGAAATTTGGATTGGTCCAAAAGGAGTTAGGGCGAAGGAGGACGACTTCTGGAAGTTTGAATTCCAAAGAAATAAATAAAAGGAATTCTTTGAATTCTTTTCTTTGTGAAGGAAAAGTGGTTGGAAGCTACAATATTTGTGTGGGGTCGAAGTCATGATCGAAGTTGTAGTCGAAGACATGGTCAAGACCATAGTCGAATTAACGGTTGAAGATGTGGAGGTCCAAGCCGAAGACAAAGACTCCAAGTTCGTGCGGTCAATTCAAGATTAAGATTCGATCGAAGACTTACTCGAAATTGTATAGTGGTCGAAGAACACTATAACGATCGAGAATAAATGGTAATCGAGTCGAGTGGTGGGGACGACAATAAACGCCGGTGGTGGCGAAGGTACTCGAGTCGGCTACGACCCGACTATCGAGTATTCTTCCAACTACTCCTTGCTGAAAAGCGAAGGTACTCGGAGACTTAGAGCGAAGAGTGACAAGTGGTCGGGCGACTATGGTCGAACGGAGACGGAGATGACAAGTACGGGAGGATTGTAGTCAAAAACAATTGTGGTCGAAAGGATTGGAGTTTATGAAGAGTGATCGAAAGAATCGAATGGGTTGGAGAATACGGAGGCTAAAACGGTCAACCAACCATTGTCGGTTTGAAGGCGGAGGTTGAAGTCGAAGGTTCCGAGATTGAAGATCGAAGTCTAAGTCTTCGAGGTCGAAGGTCAAGGGCTAGAGTCAAAGTCTCCAAGGTCAA